>MU781104.1:111396-163981 GCA_026770625.1 Nicotiana glauca
CCCCCCCCCCCACTTCCATTTCTCAAGCCCAAATTGAGAAACCCTAGCCGGCCTAGGATCCTTCACTGCCTCCGCCGTGGTGTGCCGACCGGAAATCGCCTCACAGCGGCGGACCACCTCTAAACCCTACCAAATTAACACCTCATAGCCGTCTCCTCCTCTTCTTTCCATATATCACCATAGTTCCCTTCGAATAAGTCCCCAACCTCTTGAATTTTAGATTTGAAACCCTAGAAACCCTAATGTCCCCTTTTGTTTCTTGGTCCATTTTTGGTCATATGAGCCCAAAATGTCCATTAATCGACTGTTCTTATTAAGAACAGTTGATTAATGGTTGTCTAAGTTCATGTTCCCACTGGTCGATTCCAAACGAATCTTAGGTAATTTCCTTCCCATTTTTCTTATTTTTTTTACCTTTTGCTTTCTTTTAAAGTTTCTTGTTTAGCTGCATGTTTTGGGTAGTTTCAATATTAGGTTTTCTTTTTTTTTTTTCCTTCTTTTTTGTGACTATTTGATCTTGTTTGTTTGCATCTGTTTATTTAGGGCAATTAAAGCATGCTAAAATTTTATCATTACCTGAAGTTTAATTTCAATTGCATAAGTTTAGGATAATTAGGTATAATCTTTAAGTTTTGATAAATTTACTGTTCTATTTTTCCTATTTGTGTGGTTGTTTATCTCCTATATTCATTCGTTTTATATTCTATATTTAGTTTAAGATAATTAGAGTAGTTTTAAGAGTTAATTAACAATCTACTTGGCCTGTCTCTGATTAACTATTAGAAACTTTAGCCTTAGTTGATTAATTTATTTAATTACAAACTAATTAGGTTAATTTCTAGGTGTCTTTGTATTAGCATTCTGTTTTTGTTTAGTTACTATTTTAACTACAAATTCAAATTCAGTTTTTTGTTTAAGGTTAATTAAACGAGCCTGTTAATTCACTAATTAGGAAATGAAAGATAGTACCCAAAGCTTTTAAGGAGGTACAATTGAAAACAATTTTAAGAAGTTAAATACTGGAATCTTCTAGATTGTTCTAGGAGGTTCCATAAGGATTTTGAAATCAATCTTAGGTCAGAACAATAATCAGAACTTGAAAGGGATGGATTTTACAATGAGTAAAAATCAGAAGGTTATACCATTGTACAGCTGCCCTCGTTTTTAGCATGAAAAATGCTGAAATTTGGCTGAAAAAGGACAGTCAATCGTCCAATATATTGTACTATCAGACACTTAGGGAATTTAGGGCAGAATATACCATTGTGATGCTATTATGGCATACCCTATAAAACGAAAGTTATTCCTTCATTCTGGACAGAATTCAATTAGCATATCTTGACCTAAATAACTTCAGAATACAAAGAAAAAAGCCCTGAAACTTTTTATGGCTAAAAAACTTCAGTTTTCTAGTTAGATTTCTAGGCTAGTTTTTCTGGTACTTTGATTTTTGAGAAGTTTGAGTATTGGTTCTTGGTTTTCTGGGCTGGTTTCTATTGCTGCTGTTTGGTTTTGGTTGCTGCTCCATGTCTAAGTTTTCAGCCAGCATTTTCACTTGATTTTCTGCTGCTTTTTACTTGTTTTCAAGGTACTGATTTCAGCTCTCCTCGTGTACTGCTTTGTTTGAATATTATAAGATCAAAAATTACAAATTATATGTGATGAATGAGTATTTTTTTTTATGAAGTAGTTGCTTATATTGTTATGAACCTAGCTATGTGAGTTTAAAGGTAGAAATAATCTAGTATGAGCACTTTCATTAATACATTGATGATTGTAGTTTTTCTCTTAAAAGTGATTTTGTTTGAAGATATTTCTTTAAGTTAAATGCTCACCATGTTAAATTCTGAATCTGAGCGTCAACTATTAAATTTGTTTCTGTTTATGCCTCTACTGATTGATGAATGATATGGTATTTTTATTTGAGGATATGTTGCCTATGGGGTTATAACTTGTGGATTTGATCATTAATTGGCCAAATCAGCATGTTTTAAAGCCAAAAACTGGAATTTGGCTGTGGCTATTATGTTGAAATTGATGGTTTCATGTGGTGAACTGCTTGACGGATCAATTATATCCAAAAGGAGTGAGTGTTCACTAGGCTGTCCATTCCAGAAAGATTGTAATAGAGTTAGTTGACATCTTTACCTTTTTAAAAAATGGACTTTTGATGTAATAAATTAGTTATTGTTGTAGTAATTCATGTATTAAGTACTCCAATATAAAATTTTCTGATAGTCAAATTACCTTTACATTATTTATTATAGCAATGCTTCTTTATTAGTGTAATTTGTAATGTCACAATAGTTAAGGCTATGAGCCAGTTGCACAGATTGGGCCAGACTCGCAAATGAGCCAAGTTGGGAAAAATGATCTCAAACGAGTCTGGGCCTAGGCATTAAACCCAATAGCTTGACCCCAGGCTATGGGCTTTCTTTTTGAACTATAACATAAGTTCATTTTCTTATGTACTAGAAATCACAGTAGTATAATTATTTTTAAAACTTAAACAATGTTCTGATTTTTACTTCTACATGAACCAACTTTGGGATTTTTGGCAAAAGTTATATTTTGGTGAATTTCTTCATTACTGAAAATGAAACTGCAATAGGCCCAGTCATTTAAAGATAGCGCGACTGGACCAGCCTTGACCAAATAGTCATTTGGGCTGTTTCATCTTATGTTTTGGGCTGGTAACCATTAAAATCATACTTTCCTTAAAATTAGTTGATAACTCCATTATTAGACACTTTTAGATGCTTACAACCATCAAGATTAGTTTAGAAAAATCTGAATGTTCGTAGCATGCTTTAGGCGCGATTAATTAACTATCGTGACTATAATCCCAAATTTGGGGGGTGCATTTCATTTGATCCGATCGTAACAACTTTAAACAATACTAAAATAAACATGTCGCTAATCGCGAGTGCATTTCATGTAGTGTATTTTGCGGTGTGTTCCAAAATGTCAAGTGTACGACAATCGTAACTTGCTCAAGAAATAATTTCATAAAAAGCGGTTAAAATAATTAAAAGTGGTTATAAAGTCAAAAATGCACACTAGGTTTAAAACATATAATAAAGCAGATAATTAAGCCAATTATTAATAGTTAAGCAACCGTGCTAGAATCAAGGAACCCGGGAATGCCTAACACCTTGTCCCGGATAAACAGAATTCCTTACCTAGATTTTCTGATTTCGCTGACTTTTAAATAAAGTTAAAATTCTCCTCGATTTGGGATTAAAAAATAAATCGGTGACTTGGGACACCGAATAAATTATTCTAAGTGGCGACTCTGATTAAATAAATAAATAATCCTATTTCGAATAATGTCACTTAAATTGGAAAAACTCCCTTATATTCACTTTGGGTAAAAAGAAGGTGTGACAGCTGTGGCGACTTTGCAGTGGATCATAACCCTGAACTTTTGGTTCAGGGTTCAAGAATTCGAGCTTAAAATAGTTGTTATACTTGGCTTTATTTATTATCTGATTTTTTTTACATGTTTGAGCCTAATGTGTTAAATGTCGTTTTTACCGCTTTGATATTGTTTGCGCTATATATAAATTGTTACGAAACCCTCTTCTCTCAGAGTCTTCTAAATGATCTAGGAAGTGTGTATTTCGTATGACTTCTTTTCTGTTAGAGTCGTATCCCAATTTTAGAACGAGGTTCGGACAAGTTGCAAAGCCGGTGAAGCTTCTGTATTCCTGGTATGCTCCTCCCCCCTCCCGGCTTGAGCTGTCTGCTCGGGTAAGCCAGGTCTAGATCAATACACCTAGAGTTTTAAACCTAGAATAACATAGCCTCATGTCGGATCCCTAGTAGGAACGCTTATTTGCATCATGTGCATTTGACTTTTGGGACTCAACACAGGGGTTGGGTCCGTCTAGGATAGGTGCACCTGAAACTAAAAGACCATCCTGATGCATTTTACTTGCTACTTGTACACTTATTTACTTCGGATTGTATGTTGACCGGCTTCTAGAGTAAGGGAGAAAAGTTGAAAAAATCAAATTGAGGTATGAGAGAGATAATTACTCGTCTTTGAAGAATCTGGTGTCCAAAATATACTGAAACTCTGTCGAAATTTTGTTAAAAAAAATGAGAGAGAAAAAGAAAAATAAAAGAAAGGAAAATTATTTCAAAATATTTCATGTTTTTTCTGTTGCGTCAAAACTTCCCAAACTACGTAGTTTGATTCTCACCGGATGTAGGATACATAGGCAACCCTCATCGGGTCCAACCCTATTTTTGCAAAAATAACCCATAAAATATAACATGTTGTCATTTTTGTCATAAATAAAGTTAGGTGATGCCGTTTTTGTCTAAATAGCCAGAAATATCCCGATAGGGCGCCGGAAGACTATTTTTGCAAGAATAGCCACCTAAGGTCTTTTTTCAAATTTTTGGCCAATTAGCAAACATAGCCCTAAAATCTTCCTTCCTGAAGTGCTGAAGAGCCGTATTTGCAAAGGTGTTTTGTTTTGAGCAAGTTGTTTGAGTTGCAATTTTGCAAAAAATAATAATCTTCCTTTTGGGTCAAAATAAATCATGAGTTTTAACCGATCGCTTTAAATAAATGTGCAGGATGAGCACTATTGAAAATGTACCTTTCAAAGTTGTAGAGGAAATCCTGATAGGATTCCATATGTGGTGGAATGACCTGGGGGAGGTCAGTAGAGGTGCTGTGATAAAAGCTTTAGGTGGGCTCACCGGTCTCTTGAAGATGATGGAACCCCTCTCACAATTCTCTCAAAAATCGCCTAAGATGGTCGTATTTGCGGCAAAAGTATCGCAAATGCGATGGCCGTATTTGCGACAAAAATATCGCAAATGCGAAGCCAAAATGTCCCTGCACAAGTCGAATTTATGACCAGGATCTTAGCAAATGCAAAGATGACAGTCAGCGCAAAAGCAATAATTACTTCGGAAACGCGATCTTTCCCTCAAGAGCTCCATGTTCGCAAATGCGAACCTTACCTTCGCAAATGCGATGGTCGCATTTGCGACCAAAATATCGCAAATGTGATTACACCAGAACCAGCAATCCAATTTCTTCACCGAACACTCCGAAGCTACTCCAAAACTCACCCGAGCCCTCGAGGCTCCCAACTAAACACCCACACAAGTCTAAAAACATAACACAAACATTCTCGAGGCCTTAAATCACATCAAACAACGTCGAATTCATGAATCACATTCCAATTCAAGCTGAATGAACTTTACAACTTCAAAATTCTACATTCGATACCGAAACCTATAAGATCACGTCCGGTTGACCTCAAAATTTGCACACAAGTCACATTCGACATTTTGTACCTACTCCAACTTCCAAAATCGGAATCCGACCCCGATATAAAAAATTTCACTTCCGATCAAATTTATCAAAAACCTTTAAATTTCTAACTTTCGCAAACGACTCCAAAATGACTTAGGGACCCTCAAATCCACTTCCGGACGCGCCCCCAATACAGGAATCACCATACTGAACGCAAAGCACACTGGGCAGACCTTTGCGAATGCGATCCTTTTTACGCGAACACGAAGCACAACCTCCCATGCCTCACCAGTAACCCTTCGCGAACGCGGTGCCTTGTTCGCGAACGCGAAGGGTAAATTCCAACAAGCCTCAACTTCCTCTGTGCGAACGCGGGAATACCTTTGCAAACGCGTAGAAGGAAACCAGACACCAGCAAATCTGATGCTTCATCCATTAACCAAGTCCAAATTCCAAACTATAAACTATCCAAAATCTACCCGAGCCCCCCCCTCCCCCGGGACCTTTACCAAAACGTCCCAAAACACATTACGAACTTAGCCAAGCCTTCAAACCCCATCAAACAATATCGAAATCACGAATGACATCCCAATTCAAGCTTAATGAACTGTAGAATTTTAAACTTCTACATTCGATCCCGAAACCTACCAAATCAAGTCTGATTGGCCTCAAATTTTGCACACAACTCATATTTGACATTACAGACCTACTTCAACTTCCGGAATTGAAATTCGATCCCGATATCAAAAAGTCCACTTTCGGTCAAATTTCTCCAAAACCTCAAATTCCTAACTTTCGCCAAATGAACCCAAAATGACCTATGGACCTCCAAATTCACTTCCGGGTGCGCTCCCAATACCAGAATTACCATACGGAACTATTACTAGACTCGAAATTCTAAACGGATATTGATTACATTGAAATTAACTTCCACCCAAATTCATGAAATTCTTCCTAAAATGCCAACCCCCACAACAGACGCCGAAATGCTCCGGGATCATCCAAAACCCGATTCAAACGTACTTCCAAGTCCGAAATCATCATACGAACCTGTTGGAACCTTGACATCCCGATTCCGAGGTCGTTTAGTCAAAAATCCAACCTTAGTTAATTCTTCCATTTTAAAGCATCCAAAATGAGAATTTTCTCTCCAAATCTACTCCGAACTTCCCGAAATTCAATTCTGACCACGCGTGCAAGTCATAATACCTGAAGTAAAGCTGCTTATGGCCTCAACACACCGAACGGTGCGCTACAACTCAAAACTATCGGTCGGTTCGTTACATATATGAACTGGATTAAGTTTTATGAAGTCATGATTATGTCTAAGCATCATGTATCCTCTATGATAGTTAAATGCAATCCTCTCAAGAATGGTTTGTTTAAGCTGAACTTAGATGGTTGTTCTAAGGACAATCCAGGACCTGCTGGAGGTGGTGGTATTTTTAGGAATGATCAAGATAAAATGATCATGGCTTATGTTGCTCCTCTGGGATGCATGACCAATAATATGGCTGAAGCAATGGCCCTCAAGACTGGCATTGAATGGTGCACAAATGCTGGCATCACTGAGCTCGAAATTGATTATGACTCAATTACTGGTAGATTGGATTAACAACAACAATGATCCACCATGGACTCTTTGGGATATTTGGATAAGATAAAGTATTATCTGCAAGATTTTGTCAACTGTAACATTCGACACTGCTATAGAGGGTAACAATGTGGCAGACTCGCTTGCTAATTGGGGACTAAGCTGTATAGATACTACCTATATCTACGACAGTCGCCTCCTACTCAGGGAAGCTAGGGCAGAGATGAATATGGACAAAATTACAATTGCCTTCATTTGGAGTTAACAATCATAGAAAATTTTTCTTTGTGGGAAGAAACATGTACAAAATTCACTTGCTAGATGTTCCTTGAGTCTGCACATTTTGTATAGGAGAGACTCATAATATTACCCTTGTCAGCGCTAGAATTTTTTTGTGTGCTTATCTGAAAATCCTACTACTCTTTATGAATAGAATTTGTTCCATTTAGGTGCAGGGAGTTTTATCTCCTCTGTTTTGTAAGTTTCCTCATATGAATAAAAGCATAATTTAACCCCCGAAAAATCTCACTTTTCTAAAATATGTTCCTATCAAGCTTCGCCTGAGATCATCATTACAGTTATTAATCTTTTTTTCATGCTTATAATTAATTCATTTTACTAACTTTATTCCCTTTATGTTTTACTACTTTGTAAACCTTTAGTTTTAAGAAGATTTTTCATTTATTCTAGTTCACCATTGTTATTTTATTCGGCATGCAATTCTTTCATCAATTGTTTATATATATGTGTGTGCGTGTGTAAAGAGGTGCTATAGTTATAATTAGCACCATTATTCAAACTATTCAACTATTGTATTTTTTATTTTATTTTTATTTTGCATACAAATAATATCTTATAGAAATTCAAAGGTCAATATATACAAAAATTTGCCCTATACGGCTTTACTTAGGAAAAGAGAGCATCATATATATAATCCCATCAGCTTAGTAACCCAAGGAACAAATCTTCTTCCAATGGCTTTAGCATCGCCTGTACAATATTACTCGTCGGACTTGTAGAATTTTTTTGTCATCTGAACCCTTGAATCAGTAATCTTGTTAAGAATTTCATCAAGACTTTAAGCCGACTGAATTTGAAATTTCATCCTAGCTAATAGCGGCAGCTGCAGCAAGGGGCCATCCACATCTTTTGTTATGCATCTCAAATATCTCAGTTTTTGAATCCTTAATTTTGGTTAGAAGGAAGGTCAAAACTCGTTCGGACCTCCTAATACAAAGGATGATTGAAACATTGATGGAATTGGGAAAGTGATCGAGCCACCAAAAGAACTAATTTTGTCTAACTAAAACATCCAACATTTTCCTAACAAAATAAGTTCCTAGTTGTCTGCCTCAAAAGTATCTAGCACAAACAAAAATGCACAAAAGGATTTAAAGTTTGCATCCTAGCGCCTTCTTTGGCTTGCCCCAACTGGTTCAACAATAACCTACGATCACTAAAATATATTAGTATCAGATTAATCTCCCTCTTTAAATCAATGTTCATTTACAGTGGTAACAGAACAATTCGTGAGGGCAGTTTTCGAACCATGCATGAGGCTAACTAGTAACTCACTCAAGATGTTTGTGTCATGTGGTAAAGCCACAAGCAAAGCCTAATATCCAATCACCCTTAGAACTTGCTTTCATTAGTTGATAATTATTCCATGCTAATCTTGTGATGACGTATGTCTTAAGTTTGTGTTATATATTTTATTTTATTTGAGCCATCCTTTCAGGTTTTCATCTCCCGTGGTGTTGGGGGATTTGGCATTGACCCTTACCCTTGTTTATTTATTAGCAAAATAGTACAAAGGAGGGGGCATTTAAACCAAAACCTCCCATTAGACCAATGTCAATAGAAACATAAATGGCTAGTCGTCCTTACAAGAATAAAAGAGCTACTATGATGAGATGTGAGTTCAACACAACAGTAGCTCTTCCTCTAACATTTAAGGAGGTTCAAAGATCCATCATGAGTGTTTTCTTGGCCTAATGCTGAAATTTGGGACTTGCATTCTATCTATTGTGATGGCTCTTTTGGCCTTAGTAGGTAGATCATTTTTATTGAGGAAAATAACTTGCTCACTGTTGCACCTTCATTCCCTTCTCTATAACAATGCTTGATCTTGATACCATGTTGTTGCACCTTTTGTTGTATTAGAATAATGTCTGGGGTATTGTATATCCCTAAAATCATGTTGACTAACAGAAGAGAGTCTAGCTAGTTCTAGGCTAAGATTTTGATAATTATGGTCACAACACCAAAGAATACCAAACCAAGCCCTTGCACTTTAGAGTATTTGTTAGTTAAGAAATGCGCTGATGAGGAGAAAGCCTTCACAATATGTCAATTTCTCTTCCTAACAACACCACCAGTGCCTGCTCTACCTAAGTTTGCGATGAAGCTACCATCTGTGTTAATTTTCCCCTAATTGCTATTTGGTGGTTCCCACAGAACCATAACACTCCTCAATCTTATTTTGTAGTCTTCCACTACCTTGTTAATTATAGTCCATGTCCAGTCCCAATTCATTTGATTGTATTTCTGGCCCATGAAAACTTTAACCTGAAAAAGAACTTTGACATATTCTAAAAATATATATAGTCTTCTTACCATATTTTCTATCACATTTGACCTTCCATATTTTCCAGTATATTATAGTTGGGGTAATTTGTAGTAGAAATTTACGAACATTATTTTTTGCTTGTCTGTTCCACCATTGATTTAGGATACATAGAGTATTCCTTCCCGTGGTCTGAAATCCTAGTGGAGTAGACATAGTATTTCATACCTTTGTTGCTATATTGCTATTGGCAAAAATATGGTCCATGGTTTCTTCTTCTGGCATCCTACAATAACAACATTTAAAAATAATTTTATAGCCAAACTTAGAACAATATCATCCAGTAGTAACCCGCATTTCAAGAATCTCCATTTTGCAAAGGAGATTTTAAAAGGTAAATGATTATTCCAGATTTTGGCTAGTTGGGGTGAGATCTCTCTTCTTTTCCTGAGTAGTTGATAGGTCGAGGAGAATGTAAAGGATCATTGTGGTTTGGGGGTCCAAATGACTTGATCTTGGATTTGATTACGGCCAATCTTGAGTTACATAATCTCATCAAAAACTCTCTATGGCACGGTGTCCTGGTGAAGTTCAATGTTCCAACCATGGTTGGTGAAGAACTCCTTAACTTTGGTGTTTCCCAATTTAAAGAGAAGGCTAGTATATGTTTTGATATTACCCGAGGGAATCCAACTGTCCCACCAAAACATATTATTGCTCTTATTGATCATCCAGAGAATTTTAGGCTCCACCTTTCCTCTGGTATCTATTAGGCTTCTCCATGGGTTAGAGTCTTTGAGGTCAAGCTGTTTTGAGACGGGTTTATATCTTTGGCAGTACTTAGCTTGGAGGAATTTTGTCCACAAGTCATCTTCCACCCTGAATCTCCACCATCTTTTTGCTGTAAACGAGTCACATATGTCATGTAACTTTTTAAAAAGAACTCCTCCCTCATTGGTGTGATAGCTCCTATTATTCCAAGATCACCAATGATAGCTCTTCCTGCCTGCTTTTTTACCCCAGAAGAAATTTGACAAGTACATTTCAATCTACTTGATAATGGTCTTGGGAGGCACCATAGCTGCAAGCAGATAGAGAGTTTGAGACTGAAGTGTGTGTTTGATAATACCTGCTTTTCCACCAAATGATAGGAGCTTCCCTTTGCCAGTTTCTATCTTTGTTTAGCATTTTTGTGGCTAGATCAGAGAAATCAAATCTTCTTTTTGCCCATATAGTTAGAGCATCCAAGATATGTGAAGGAGAATTGCATATGCTTAAATCTTATCTATTTTTGGATTCTTCTAATGGATCTTTTATTATCTTTGTTAAGTCCATAGTTATACTTCAGGAAAAAAAACTTTCTTGTTTATCTCTTGGCCATATGCTACCCGGTAATCATCTAGAGTCTCCATTAGCAACTTCACTGATTTTCTGTCATCAGAAGTGAAAAGAATTATATCATCAGCATAACTCAGGTGGTTTATCTTGGGTCATTTTGGATTCATAGAGAAATCAATAAATCATTTTTTTTTCATTGAGTCTGTTAAGGGCCCTAGATAAAGCCTCTACAACTAGAATAAAAAGAGAGAGGGAAAGAGGATTTCCTTGTTTTAATCCTTTTGTTGATTTGAAGAAGCCATGTCTTGTTTCATTAATAAATATGGAATACCGATTCTCAGAAAATCAGTCTGTGTATAGTATCAATGGTAGCTTCTGAGAAATTTATTTTCCTTAGCATAGCCGTAAGAAAAATCCAAGAGTGCTTGTCGTAAGCTTTTTACATGTCAAGCTTAATGACAATGTTGCCTCCGTGATTATTCTTCTTTATGCCATTAACAGGTTCCTGGGAAAGAAGGATATTTTCAGTAATTAATCTACCTTCAACAAAGCCTAATTAATTATTTAAGATCAATTTATGAAGAATATTAGCTATCCTAGTACTGCTAATTTTGGACATAATCTTGTTTGACATATTACAAAGGCTAATGAGTCTTAATTATGATAAAGATAAGGGGGATGGGGCTTTAGAGATGAGGACCAGATTAATATGGGTGTAGTATCTGGTACGATTATAACCATTAAAAAAGTTTGAACAAACTTGCAAACGTCCATTTTGATAATGTCCCAGGATGCTTGATAAAAGTGACCATTGAAACCATTTGGACCTGCAGAGTTGCTGGGGTCAATAGAGAATACTACATTTTTATTTCCTCTTCATCAGGGATCTCATTCAAAAGATGATTGTTTTTATTTGTAACCATTAGCTTAATACAATCAAGAATGGACAAGTTTTTATCACTATAAGTGTGAGCAAATAGATTACTTAAGTGATCAATAGTAGTATTTGCAATAGCTTCGTTGCCCTCAATCCATACTCCTTGATTATTCTTGATTCTATAAATATGTGCTCTTCTCCTTTTTTTCCTTGATTACACCATGAAAATATTTTGAATTAGAGTCGCCTTCTTCAGCCCATTTGATTCTGGATTTTTGCCTGGGTATAGACTCTTCCATCTTCACCCATCTGGTATATTCAGCTTGGGCCTTGTACATGTTTTTCCTATTAATATCATTGTTATTGTTCTTATATTCATGCTCTAACCTATCTCCAACTATATATGTTTAACTGAGGTGAAGATATCTCTTATGACTCTTTGGACCATTTGCTGAGACCTCTAGCTACAACTTTCAGTTTCTGCTGTAGGATCCATTGGTCATTGCCCTGTACCTCATTGTTCCAGATGCTTTCAATTAAGGAAGTATAGTCACTCTGCTTTGTCCAAAAATTAAGGAACCTGAAGTATTTGATAAATTTAGAATTCTTATTTCCAAACTTAAAATTGATGAGACTACGGTCTAACCCTATTTTAGCATGATGGTCAACTCTATTGATTTGAAAAACCTCACCCCCAATCCTTATTAAGGAATACCATGTCCATTCTTGTGCTGATTCTTCTTCTTTTTCTGCTTCCGTTGCACTATGAAATAATTCCCTTTGTAGACTAGATCAAACATTGCATAGTCATTCATATAGGTAATAAAGTTAGTACTTTTACTAAGAGTATGGGGTGTGCCTCCTTTCTTCTTATCTGCAGCCATAATTAAGTTAAAGTTGCCAAGGTTGCTCCATGGATAATTAACTCTGTAACTCATGGTCCTCAATTTATTCCACAGTTTCCTTCATTTCACTACTTTGTTCCCATCATACACTATTGTGATCTAGAAGGTATGTTCACCACCATTGCTCTTCAACGTAATATGTTGTCTGCTATTTTCTATGACATCATAGTCTAACTCATTACTCCAAAAAAATAATAGCTTACTATATTTATTTGTGACTACTTGATCAAATCCTAGGTACCTTCTGAAATCTTTTAACTTATCAGAAGAGTGGAAAGGTTCCTGGAGAATGACCATATGAGTCTTATGAATTTTGATTAGTTTTGCTAATCTTTCACTCGCACCCTTGGAAATCATCAGCCTAATATTCCAATTAATGATTTTAATTATTAGGAAAGATTGGACGTTTATAAGTTGCCTTATTTTTTTATTGGTATTTGAGGCTTTGGGATGGCCTCCTTTACCTTTTTATTAATTCCCTTTTTCCCTCAAGGTGAAAGGCCTTGTCTTTGTATTATCTCCTATGTTTCTTTGGCCATATGTTCGTCAGGTTACTTTGGAGTAGGTGAAAAAGCTTCAGCTAAACTGTCTACAACTTGTTCGTCTTCATCCTCCCTTCCTCCTATAGAGCTGTCAGCTACTTCCTCATTTGTGGAGGCCTCCAATGAGTGTTCATTGTTAATGTCCTCTCTTTATTCGTATATTTAGTTGTTGTCTATGTTTGGGCCATGCTTATTGTTCAAATCCCCTGGAATGTGTTCAAGTGTTCCTAGGTCAATTATAATCTGAGCTCCTTTGTTTTGTATGCAGGCCGTATCAGCAGTGATTGGAGACAACATCTGATGATTTGAGCTATCACTACTACTTTCGTGATTTTTGGTTTTTTCTTCCTATTGAACCTCGATCTCTTTGTTTGCATGTAATAGTTTCTCTTTCTATTTTCTCCATGTTGACATTTCCTTCCTTTTGTACGACTTTCATGATTTTTCCTCTATTTTTCCTGGTTTTTGTTTGGTCCAAAGTCTGTTTTTAACTTTAAGATATTGGGTAGTTGACTTTTTTTATTTTTTTTCTTGTTTTTGTTCTTGTTCACTATAACATTACGCATATATAGCTATGAAGCACCTCATAGCTAAATATAAAATTTCCGTGGTTAAATACTTTAGCCACAATATTTTTTTCGTAGCATTCGTAGCTAGAAGTAGCGTAGCTAAAAGTTAGCTACAAACTTTAGCGTTCTATGGCTAAGAATTAATACTTATTGCTATGAGAACTTTTTTGATGTGGCTATATTAATAAAACTTTTGCCACGAACAATATATGTTTATAGCTAATAATTTTATTTTTTTGCCACGACAAATCAATTTTGTAGCTATCTTTTATACTTTAGCCACAAAGGGACATATTGTGGCAAAAGATGGTATTTATTTAGCCACAAAATTCAAATATGTAGCAATATTAGATTTGTATTATAGTATTTTTATTTAGTTAGCAACCCATAATTGTATAGCAATAAATCGTCAATTCATGATTAGATTTTTTATTATATTTATTTTGTGACTAGATTTTTATTGCATTTTATTTTTATTGATGAAAAATTAATTTATTAGAGATAATAAATTTTTATGTCATATGTGTTGTTATTTTCCTTTTTTACCTCACTAAATATTTATAAAATTTTCAAATATTCCATATCCATACATCTTTGATCAATTCATAGAAACACACAGTAATAAACTTTGAATATCACTTATTTTACACAAACTGACTTCCAAAATAATTTTAAAAATTAATTCTAAAATATACAATTGTCTATCTAAAGTACATAATATCCACACTTTCAAAGACTAGCTAATACGCAGCAATATAATAAGAAGAACTCAACCTCACATTCTTGTCAAACTAATAGGAGTAAAATACAAACTTTGTACAAGCGATAATTTAACTATAATCTATAAAATTAAAAAAGGTTCCACATTAAAACAGAACTAAGTGCTAAGTATTTAATATGAGGATTGCAGATGTTGCCACTAGATGATCTTCTGCAGTCAAGGATAAAGTAATTTCACTCTTTATGTCAAGGTTGATCCTTGCTCTTCTTGCATTCAATAGACTAAAATGTACCCTGTAAATTCAAAAGAAACAATAATTAGTACAAATGACATTAATACAAAGATGCAAGTTTACTTTGTAAAATTCTAAAAGAACATTCAAAAAGAGAAAAATTATGTCTAGAAGTCACGACCGGAATTCTACCTTCGGGAGTCGTGATGGTGCCTACTCGTGAAAGCGAGGCAAGCCGCGTATTATAGAATCACTAACTCTTTTACTTACCCCTTTTCACAATTTAAATCAAAATGCGATCAACAGTGAAACATTAACGATAAATAAATACATGCGGAAGACGTAATCTGATAACTTAGACAAAAACCAGTAGGACAATATCAAGTGCATCTCTGCCCGGGCCGGTGTCATAATATCACGGACCAACTATGAATACTACAACAAATGCCTAGAAAGAAAGGTATAATCTATCTATGAAGTAAATGAAAATAGAATACATATAAAGATAGAAGAGAACACTGGGCCTAGGACGCCTGCAGGACTACCTCGGGATCTCTGACTGGACTAAAGGCAGCCACCCAAAGCTACGGTCCAAAAGCTGCAGCTCCGGGATCTGCACATAGTATAGAGTGTAATATCAGCACAACTAACCCAATGTGCTGGTAAGTTCCTGGTCTAACCTCGACGAAGTAGTGACGAGGCTAGGACCAAACTACCAAATAAACCTGTGTAGTTATATAGTATGCATTGAAAAATAAAACAGAAATAAACAAGTAAAGATGGGAGGGGGAACATGCTGTGGGGAATATCAATACCAATAGAAAATTAAGAGAAATGCATAATGACAAATTAGAATTTACAACAAAACAATAAGGAACTCGTAACCAATCTATACACACTTTGTATTATCTATTGTTGCGGCGCGCAACCCGATCCCAAAATATGATAACACTATTGCGGCGCGCAACCCGATCCATATCATTTGTCACTGTTGCGGTGTACAATCCGATCTATTTATATTCTTGTTGCAGTGTGCATCCCGATCCAAACATAATATTGTTGCGGGTGAAACCCGATCCAAACATAATATTGTTGTGGCGTACAACCCGATCCACATAATATTATTGCAGGGTGAAACCCGATACACATATATCATTCAACACCAAATCACAAAGAGAGTCCCAGAAAGGGATCAATAAAGAAACAACACTATCCCGATAAGGGAATTGACAGTAAAAGTAAAAACATCCCGGCAAGGGAAAATCAGCTATAACCAAACTTGTTCCAACATCTAACTACCTCAACTAGCACCAACACTCAATCATAAGTAATTTTCATGAGCGTAATCACAAACCTTTCTCAACACATAGAATCAACAACTTAGGCATTAGTAGTATTCATTAAGAACACAATAATTTCAATTTAAGACTCACGGTTAGCTTGAAACCAACATATAAATACTCGTCACCATGACTATATATCGTACTCAACAAGTAACATGTAGTAAATATGACACAACTCCTAATCCCTCAAGCTAAGGCTAGACCAAATACTTACCTCCAACTTCCATGGCCAACTCAAGCGTCAAACATCGCTTTTCCTTTTGAATTTGGCTCCAAATCAATTGTATCTAGACATAATCAACTTAATAACATCAATAAATGCTAGACAATCCAATTCCAGTGCTTAATTATAGATTTTCTGTCATTCTTCCCAAAAAGTTAAAAATTTACCTCGGGCTCACTTGGTCAAAACACGAGGTTCAGAACAAAACCCGATCACCCATTCACCCACGAGCCCGAATATGTAATTAATTTCTAAATTCGACCCCAAAACGAGGTCTAAATTCCAATTATACAACAAGCCCTAACTTTACCCAAATCCCTAATTTTCTACCCTTAAGAACATGATTTAGGCCTAGAAATCTAGTGGGTGTTAACGGAAGTTGAAGAAAATAATTCTAAGATTACATACCTATAAATTTGTGGTGAATTTCTCTTTCAAAAATCTCCCAATTTGGATTTTGGAAGAAGAAGTAATGAATTTTTGGTTGAATCCGAGTGTTCTGTTACTGTTAAAAAATCACTAGGCAGACTTTCATCGCATTCGTGATGGGTCTGCCGCATTCGCGAAGAGCAGCCTTCCTCAAGCTTACGCAATCGCGAGTCGTCTTACGCATTTGTGAAGGGTTGCCCCCCAGACCTGCGCGTTCGCGGCCCTGTGCACGTGTTCGCGTAGAGGAACGATTACTTCCCAGACCAGCCCCCCATTTACGCTATGCGTTTGCGGGACGTGGGTCGCATTCACGTAGAGCAACCCCCCAGTGCTCCATGTTCGCGTCCCTTACCTTACGTTCACATTGAACAAAATCCACCCCTACCCATTTTCCCTTTCGCGATCACGTGAAGGGCTTCGCGATCGCGAAGCACAGAATTCATGTGCATAAGAATAGCAGTTTCTGCAATTTTTCATGAATTCAAAACCTTTCGAAACCTATCCGAAACTCACCCGAGCCCTCGGGACTCCAAACCAAACATGCATACTAACTCAAAAGCATCATATGAACTTTGCCGTGAAATCAAATCGCCAAAAATAATCTCTTAAACAACGGATTTAGCATAGAAATCTAAGAAAAATCTCAAAACTTTCAAAGTATCAATTTTCACAACGACGGGTCTGAATCTGCTCAAACGACTTGCGTTTCTTACCAAATTTCATAGACTCATCTTAAATCATATATAAGACTTGTACTGGGCTCCGGAACCAAAATACGGGCCCGATACCATCAAGTTTTAAACACGTTTCATTTCCAAAAATTCATAAATATTTCAGAATTTTTTTTCTTAAAATAAATTATTTCTCGAGCTTGGGATCTCGGAATTCGATTCCGGGCACACGCCCAAGTCCCGCATTTCTGTACAGACTCTCCGAGACCGTTTACCCAAAATGTTGACCGAAGTCTACTTAAATTTATTTTAAAGTCAAAATTCATCATTTTTCACAAATTTTTACATAATGGCTTTTCGGCTACGCGCCCAAACTACGCACCCAAATCGAGGTGATGCTGAAAGAAGGTTTTAAGGCCCCGAAATATAAAATTTGTTTTTAAAACAAGTGATGACCTTTTGGGTTATCACATTGTATGATAGGCGGTGTCGGTCGCCGGTTGGATGGTTTGAGCCGGGGGAGGCTCGGTTGTTGGGTACGAATCTGGTTCAGGATGCCTTGGATAAGGTCAGGATCATTCAGGATAGGCTTTGTACAACTCAGTCCGGGCAAAAGAGTTATGCCGACCATAAGGTTCGAGATTTGGTATTCATGGTCAATGAGCGGGTATTTCTTCGGGTGTTGCATATGAAGGGCGTGATGACGTTTGGAAATAAGGGCAAGCTTAGCCCTAGGTTCATTGGCCCATTTGAAATTCTTGATCGAGTAGGAGAGGTGACTTACAAACTTGCGTTGCCGCCGAGCTTATCAACAGTGCATCCAGTGTTTCATGTGTCCATGCTTCGGAAGTATCACGACGATCCATCTCACGTGTTAGATTTCAACACTGTTCGGTTGGACAAGGACTTGTCTTATGAGGAGGAGCCGATAGCTATTCTAGACCGACAGGTTCGTTAGTTGAGATCGAAGAGTTTTCCTTCTGTTTGTGTTCAGTGGAGAGGTCAGCCTGCTGAGGCATCGACTTGGGAGTCCGAGTCTGATATGCAGAGCCGTTATCCCCATCTTTTCCCCGACTCAGGTACTTCCTTCTTTTGTCCATTAGAGGACAAGCGGTTATTTTAGAGGTAGAAAATATGATGACCTTTTACTTGTTTTTAAAATAAATTATGTTTTCCAAGGCCTTAAAAACCTCTTTCAACATCACCTCAATTTGCGTGCGCAGTCTGGGCGTGTAGCCGGAAAGCCATTATGTGAAAATCTGTGTAAAATAATGAATTTTAACTTTAAAATGAATTTAAGTTGACTTCGGTCAATATTTTGGATAAACGGATCTGAACCCCTGAATTGACGGTCCCGGAGGGTCCGTAAGAAAATACGAGACTTGGGCGTATGCCCGGAATCAAATTTTGAGGTCCCAAGCCCGAGAAATGAATTTTTTAAGAAATTGTTTTTTGGAATAAATATAAGATTTTGGTTTAATCCCGTTTACATATCAACTGGATCTCCCGGTATCCCATCCCGTAGTCAAGCTCATAGTATGAGGGGATCTACTGGAATCCCGTTTCGTAGTCCCAAATTTAAATACCTAGTACTGTGGTAATCTACCAGGTGCATTCCCAATATCAACTGTAAGAGTTACATAACTTGTAATCAGTGGCCAAACTCATTACAAGGTGCACATTCATATTGGGTGCAAGCATTCCAGCTTAGGGGAACGACTTATCAGTAGTGGCGGGTATATGAGTTGGGTAGCCCGGCCGAGTCAGTTTCACTTACATGGGTTAAGTTTTCAGAGATATTCTTGAGAAAGTTCGTACCTCAGTCCCTTCAGGATGCATAGCATGCGGAGTTTGAGCAGCTGCGCCAGGGCACTATGTCAGTATCAGAGTACGCCGTCAGATTTAGTAATTTGGCCAGACATGTGCCGATTTTGGTTTCTACTATTCGGGAGAGGGTCCCCCGGTTCATTGAGGGACTCCATCCCAGCATTAGGACTAGCATGGCATGAGAGTTGGAGATAGATATTTCATATCAGCAGACCATGAGTATTGCTAGGAGGGTGGAGGGCATGCTGGCTCGAGTGAGAGAGAGAAGAGAGAGAGGTTAGGTGAAGCCAGGAGAGAAAGGACATGCGAGGCCACGAGAGAGAGGGCAGACGAGAATAGGAGAGAGAGTTTGAGGAGGTGAGAAGGCCTTGTAGATCGAGGAGATCTGCTGGTCCTTATTTTGAAGGTAGGGTACGACATGGTCGAGGTTTTGTGGGTCAGCCTGTTCAGTTCGCGCTTCAGGCTTTGCATAGTGACTCAGGTGTTCGTGGGTCTTAGAGTACCCGTACCTCACAGTTCCCACAACCTCGTCAACAGAAAGGTTGCTTTGAGTATGGAGATACTACCCATATGGTGAGAGATTGTCCCAGACTTCGGGTTAATATGTCACAGCGAGGTATTCAGGCATATAGAGGGCGCCCAAGAGGGGGAGGCCCGGCTCATTAATGTGTTTCATATAGTAGGCTTAAGGTCGCTACTCCAACTGAATGTCATTCAGGTATGATTTCGGTTTGTTATTAAGGAGCACGATCCAAGTTCATTACAGTTCTTCTTATCAGGGTAAATTCCCCTATTGGTTTCTCCACTTATGGGTGTGTTTTATAATTAGCACTCTGTTTATGTGATTACCCTATTGGGAGTTTCTATGAGTGATATCCATGTCTATCGTCTGTTTCTAGTCATTTTCGATAGTTATAAGACTAGTAGTAAATTCCTATTGTCCATTTCGGTAGGTTTGATGTGATTTTTGAGTCTTTTTGGCTACGAGAAGTGATTTTTATGCTCCACCGGTGTGGGAGCCAGTACGTGTTATAATTTTGTTGATGGAACTGATCTACTGAAAGGTTTCAGCTAGTTTGATGTACACCCTATTTGTGATTCAGAGTGGAGGGCGGGACCCTCGTAATTTCATGTGATTTGATGTGTTGAAATTGGGCTGTGTACTGCGGTGGGAGTTATATCAGTATGAGATCCTTGTGATTCTTTTATATGCTTTAATTCTTTCTTGTTAGATTGTTTTGTACATTAGTATTGATAGAAAAAATTGTGCTTGTCGGGCTTGTTTGATAGTTCCCTTATGTGTTTCCCTTTCTATATATTCAGTCATTTTTGTTCTGTGCTTTTTAAGTTTTAACTTGTGGTGTGTGTGCCAGTTGGTATTAGCTGAGATTTGGTGATTCAGGTGTTTAGTTATGTGACTTTCGTGGTTATTGTATCATCGCCAGTGTTGTGGAGGTTTGTAACGGTTTCCAATTGAATATGAGGCTTATGGTTGGTGCTGAATTTGATTTCGGGCGAATATTATGATCAGAAATATTACTGTGGGCCTATATGTGACGTATCATGTTGTAAGGTTGTACTATATGGGCATTAACATGAATTGATGCAGTTGGTTGAGACTGATATCGGGTATGGATTTAGAATCGGGTCTTTTGGAAATGGATGGAAGGTGAGAATTCTGGTTCTAAGGCTTATTGGTATTGCTGGAAAGGCTAAATTTCAGTTGAAATGGTATCGTCAGATTCATATGGATTGGGGTGATGTGGGATCACCCGCGGGTGTATGTTGGAAGTGTGTACTCAGTGACTTGAGGACTTCGAGGCAAATCTTAGCACGTTCGACGACAAACGTTGGTTTTAAGAGCGGGAACATGTAACGACCCAGCCGGTTATTTTGATAAATTAAGCTTTGTTTGGTGGCGTAAGGTCTGGAACAATTTCATAATATGAGTATCTACTTGCGTGCATGGTTGAATTTAGTTAACGGATGATTCAGAGTCAAATTGGAAGAAGGAATCTAGTTTTGGAAGTTTAAACGGTGAGAATTTGACCGGAATTGGACTTTTGAGTAAACAGCCCCGGAATGGATTTTGGTTGATCTCAACAACTTTGTATGGTGATTTTGGACTTAGGCATGCATCCGGATTCAGATTTGGAGGTCCATAGAATAATTTGAGGCGTTTCGGCGAAAGTTGGAAAAGTTGAAGATTGGAAAGTGGAGAAGTTTGACCCATAGTTGGCTTTTGTGATATCGGGGTCGAAATGATCTTCTGAGGGTTGGAGCAGCTCAGTTATGTCATTTAGGACTTATCTGCAAAATTTGGCATCATTCCGGGTTGATTTGATAGGTTTCGGCACAAGTTTTTGAAGTTGGAAAATTTGGAAGTTCATAGTTCGATTCATGGTGTGATTTGTCGTTTCGATGTTGTTTGACATGATTTGGGTCCTCGAGTGAGTCCGTATTAGGTTGTATGACTTGTTTGTGTGTTTAGACAGGGTCCCGGTAGACTCGGGTGTGTTTCGGATCATTTTGGGCTACTTGGGATGCTGATTATCTGATATCTGGTGTTGTTCTTCGCGTTCGCGAGGAGCCTCTCGCGTTCGCGAAGAAGAATTTGGCTTCTGGAAGTTTGTTCTTTGCGTTCGCAAAGAAGAAAATCTCGGTTGCACAGCTCTGACTTCGGAGGCTCATATCTCACAATCTATAAGAAATTTAGAGATGATCCAAAAATGAAAGTTGTAGCCCTTTGGGTCTAGATTTTGGAAATGTAAATTAATTGGCATTTATATTTGTGTACAAAAGTTATGGTAGTTACACTACAGGCTGTTCGGGGAGATATCGAAAATCTCTGCTGCATATGGTTGACTTTGGAAGCTTATATCTCGCGATATATAATGATCAGGAAATGAGCAACCTATGAAACTATAGCCCTTGGTGTCTAGCCTTTATAACATCAAACCATTTGTCATTTGGAGTTGTGTTGCACAAAGTTATGGCCATTATACTAAAGGCTGTCTGGAATGAGTTTGAAAATAGTTGACAAGGAATTTAGTCATCGCGAACATGAGATAAGGGTCGCGAACGCGAAGAACAACCCCTGTGCTAGCATAATATATTCCCAAATTGAGAGTTAGACCATTTTATTCATATCTTGACTTGTGGAGCTCAGTTTTGAGCGATTCTTTGAGGGTTTTTAACCCAAATTGATTGGGTAAGTTTTTCTTCACCTAGAATTTAACATATTCCATTATCTTATCTTCATTTTCATCATTTAATTTGTGTTTTGGATTGGGAAAAATGTTGGTTTTTGGAGAAAGTTCCTAAAATGAAAAATCATGATTTGAGGGATCAAATGGTATCGAAATTTGATAAATTTTGTATGGTTGAACTCGTATCGGAATGAGTATTCGATTTTTGTAAAATTTATCGGGTTTTGAGGTGCGGGCCCGAGGGGCCGACTATTGGACCTTTTTTTGGATTTTGTTAAAAATTGAGACTTTATGATCTAGAATAGTTTCTTATGTGTTTTATTTGTTCTTTGAAGTTAATTTGGTTAGATTTGAGCCGTCCGAAGGTATTTTCACCCGAGAAGTGCATTTTAGAGTATCGGTTTGTTATCTTTGAGGTAAGTATCTTGCCTAACCTTGTGTGGGGGACCCCTTAGGATTTGAGTCTGCTATGTTGATTGTAATTCATGTACACGAGGTGACGAGTGCGTGCTCAGACTTATTTGTGGAAAAATTGGCCTTTTAGGGTTCTTAGCTCCTTATATTCACTGTGTATGAATGTGTACTTGATATGCTTGAGTTTTTCACTTACTAGTTTCACCTCTACATGCTCTAATTGGAATTAATTGCTCATGATTCATTCTTATTGCCTATTTGACTCTTATTTTGCTTAATTGAAGATTTTTACCTCTTTTATTGTCATGCTATCTTTCATAAATGCTCGTCTTTATTGGAAACCATTATTATCTCCCCTGTAATTTTTTAGTCTTGGTTGAGGTTATGATTTTCTTCCCGTTTCTCATCCTTAATTGAAATTATTGAATATTCTTTGTAAATTGCCCAACCTTAAAAGAAGTTTACATAATCTATATTTAGTTGACATTTCCTTATTTGGAATTATTTGATTCGTGTTAACTTCCTTGTTGTTGAATTACATATTGTGGGCTCGTTGCTTCATATTATTTTCTCCCTTTATGCTTAGTATTCTTTATTGTGGTTATTCATTGTGAGCTAGTTTTACCGTCTCCTTGTGATCGAAAGTTCTTGAGTTGATTTACTTGTTGAGTTCTTGTATATATTGTCATTGTTGTTGTTGTACTTGTTGTTGTGGTATACGATGTTTCTGCCATGCAATTGTTGATATTGTGATGCACGAGGTTTCTATCGTGCGACTATTGTTATGGGGTTGCACAAGGTTTTTGCCGTGCTATTGCTACTATTGATATATTACATGTACGACGTGACAAGGCGGGGTATATATATATATATATTTGTGTTGCACATGTGGCGAGACAAGGTGGGAACATTATGAAGCACGTGTGGCGAAACAAGGCGGGCACTTATTTTGTTATTATTTGCACACGTAGCGAGACAAGGTGGGCTATGTCAGGGATTGATTGTGATGACTTGTGATGGCCTGGGGGCATTCTTGTTGTTTGATATTGTGTTGTGGTATGCTTACATGTATGAGCTTTATCTCGTGGAAGTTGTGAGGAAATATCTTACGTGTTGTCCGTTCTTTTTATTATGCTTATTAGCTGGTAGGAACTATGTTAAAGCACTTGCACAAGCATACACGTAGTTGAGCACTCCTATTAGATGTGAAGTCCTCCTGATTTTGCTGAGTATAGATGTACACCATCATTTACTTGTTATATATGTGAGAGTGGCTCTAGTTAGCAAGTGAGTTGTCAGTATGACCATAAGGTTGATGGGGTCACATGATGCCAAGTGTTAGATTTCAGGTATTGGGACTCGTGAGCTCTAATTTGTCCGAGTTCGGTACTTCATGGAAATTGTTGGATAAGACCTGATGTGAACACTATCGTAGGATTTGAGTTATTGCTTACCTTTACTGTATTGTGAATTTAGGATTGGGTTTGTGTTTTCACTCGCTCTACTATGTCCTTATTTTGGTATTTCCACTGTTACTCGCTATTTTCTTCCCTTATTGTGATTGTAGTATTGTTAGCCATTTTGTGTAGTCTTTATATATACATCATGTTTCGTTGTTCCTATATAGGTGTCTTCACTGTTCCTCGTTACTACTCCAGCGAGGTTAGTCTTGATACTTTTTGGGCACCGCTGTGGTGTGCTCATGCTACTCTTCTGCACATTTTTGTTGTGCAAATCCAGCTATCGATCATACGTAGCTGTACGGATCATTGCTAAGGAGACTTAAGGTAAACCTACTACTGCGTTTGCAGGCTTCGGAGTCATCTTCTTACTTATATTCAACTATTTTCACTCTTTTCTGAACAATTATATTTAGAAGTGGTAGCTAACTCTGAAGAGCTTATGACTTGTACTACCAGATTTTGGTAATTATAAATTTTGTAGAGATTTCTGCTTCAAGACTATTAAATTTCATTTATTATTGTGATATTTCAGTATGAGTTAGGCTTAACTAGTACCTAATACTAGGTGCCATTATGATACCCAAACGAAGGGAAAGTTGGGTCGTGACAAATTGGTATCAGAGCTCTAGGTTCATTGGTGCTACAAGTTATAAGCGAGTTTAGTAGAGTCTTGCAGATCGGTACGGAGACGTCTGTACTTATCTTCGAGAGGCTCTAGAACTATTAGGATAATCTCACTTCTTTCATTCCTATCCTGCGAGCTTATTGATCTCGGTGTCTGAACTATTATCATTATATTCTCTCACAGGTGGTGAAGACATGCGCTGTAATTACCAATGACGCTGCACCTAGAGCAGGTGTCGCTGGAGGCAGAGATTGAGGCCGACGAGGAGTAAGTGCCACAGCTAGAGCACCTACCAGAGCAACTGTTGAGGAGCCGCCAGTAGCTCCACTTGGGGGGGCAGTACCAGAGGCGCCTGTTGTTACCCCCAGACTTCAGGAAACCTTAACACAGTCCCTGAGCATGTTTGGTACATTGTCTCAGGTGGGGTTAATTCTGGCTGCACCAACTATTTCACAGGCCGGGGGAGGGACTCAGACTCCCGCCGCCCATACTCTAAAACAGCAAGTTCATGTTGGTCATGTTCAAGGCGTCATGTCAGCACAACCTGTGGTTCCAGTTTAGCCCGTATTTAGGGAAGCAACATCTGAAGAAGAGCAGCTTAGGCTTAAGGGGTACAAGAAGTACGACCCTCCTACCTTCAGTGGTTTGGCTTCAGAGAGTGCACATGGTTTTCTAGAGGAGTGCCATCGCATTCTGCGTACTATTGGTATTGTTGAGATGAGTGGGGTAGCTTTTACTACATTCCAGTTTAGGGGAGCGACTTATTAGTGGTGGCGGGCGTATGAGTTGGGTAGCCCATCCGAGTCAGTTTCACTTACATGGGTTCAATTTTCAGAGATGTTCTTGAGAGAGTTCATACCTCAGTTCCTTTGGGTTACATGGCGTGCGGTGTTTGAGCAGCTGCACCAGGGCACTATGTCAGTATCAGAGTACGCTTTCAGATTTAGTGATTTGGCCAGACATGTGCCAATTTTGGTTTCTACTGTTCGAGAGAGGGTCTGCCGGTTTATTGAGGGACTCAATCCCAGCATCAGGACTAGCATGGCCCGGAAGTTGGAGATAGATATTTCGTATCAGCAGACCGTGAGTATTGCTAGAAGGGTGGATATCACGACCCGGATTTCCCACTCTCGAGGGTCGTGATGGCGCCTACTCGTAGAAGCTAGGCAAGCCACAATTCATAACTCCTAACTCTTTTATTTTAAATTCCTTTTTGACCAATCATATCAACAAGCGTTAAATATTGAATAACAACGGAAATATGAAATTAAAGCGGAAGACTTAAATTAAATAAACTGAACAATAATGCAGAAATCATCATATGCCTCTACCTAAGAACTGGTGTGACAACATCCACGGACTACTATGCGTACTAAATACAATCGTTTGAAAGAAAATAACACCTTTTGTCTCAAAACATGAGATAACAGACTGAAATATAAGATAAAGGAGACGCCGGGCCTGCGGATGCTTGCAAGGCTACCTCAGTGTCTTAGTGGACTGAAGGAAAACTCCCGAACTACTGCTGTTTTCCGGTATCTGGATCTGTGCAAAAGAGCACAGAGTGTAGAATCAGCACAACTGACCCCATGTGTTGGTAAGTGCCTAACCTAACCCCAGTGAAGTAGTGACGAGGCTAGACAGGACTACCATATAAACCTTTGCAGTTATATATATATCTACAGAGGGAAAATAACAAGAATAAAAATTTTAAATTGGAAGGGAACATTCTTTGGGGATAAAAGATAATACAGAAACTCAAGAGAATAATAAGGAACATCAATAAATTATCTCTAACACGGATAAGGGAACTAAAATCAGATTTCACTGTCAGTACACATCTCGTTGCACGCATGCAACCCGATCCCATTTCTCAATGTTTTCATGGTAGGCATACCACCCGCTCCTATTTCATCAAATTTCATAGTACGTGTACCACCCGCTCCCATTTCATCAGTATCTTGTGGTAGGCGTACCACCCGCTCCCATTTCAATCAATATCTTGTGGTAGGCGTACCACCCGCTCCCATTTCATCAGTATCTTGTGGTAGGCGTCCCACCCGCTCCCATTTCATCAGTATCTTGTGGTAGGCGTCCCACCCGCTCCCATTTCATCAGTATCTTGTGGTAGGCGTCCCACCCGCTCCCATTTCATCAGTATCTTGTGGTAGGCGTCCCACCCGCTCCCATTTCATCAGTATCTTGTGGTAGGCGTCCCACCCGCTCCCATTTCATCAGTATCTTGTGGTAGGCGTCCCACCCGCTCCCATTTCATCAGTATCTTGTGGTAGGCGTCCCACCCGCTCCCATTTCATCAGTATCTTGTGGTAGGCGTCCCACCCGCTCCCATTTCATCAGTATCTTGTGGTAGGCGTCCCACCCGCTCCCATTTCATCAGTATCTTGTGGTAGGCGTACCACCCGCTCCCATTTCAATCAATATCTTGTGGTAGGCGTACCACCCGCTCCCATTTCAATTAATATCTTGTGGTAGGCATACCACCCGTTCCCATTTCAATCAATATCTTGTGGTAGGCGTACCACCCGCTCCCATTTCATCATAACTCGTGGTAGGCATACCACCCGCTCCCATTTCAATCAATAACTTGTGGTAGGCATACCACCCACTCACATTTCAATTTAACACAAAGTCACAATAAAATTCCGGCAAGGAAAACAAAGCAATATAATAAAAATTTCTCGGAAAGGGAACAACAATATCAAAATAACCATCCTGGCAAGGGAGAATAAGCTATAACCAAATCCTAGTTGAACTCTTGCTCAACTCAATTAATACCAGTACTCAAGCATAACTAAAGTCTACGAGAATAGACTAAGTCTCTACTCAATATCAAGAATCATCAATTTAAAGAATCTAAAGTGTCATTTAAGAACACAGCAACTATCAATTTAAGACTCACGGTCATGATCGACACCAATGTATAGATACTCGTCACCATGCATAGGGTTAGACCAAACACTTACCTCAGTGCCTTGAATACAACTCAAGCTTCAATTATAGCTTTACCCCGTGATTCTACCTCCAATTCGCTCGAATCTAATCACAAATTACTTAATTACATTAATAAACACTAAATGAATCAACCCCAATGCATGAAAATGAGTTTTCCAAAGTTTTACCCAAAAAGTCAAAAACTGCCCCCAGGCCCACGTGGTCAAAACCCGAGGTTTGAACCAAAACCTGATTACCTATTCCCCCAGGAACTCAAATATATAATTTCTTTGAAATCGGACCTCAAATTGAGGTCCAAATCCCCAATTTTTGAAAAATCTAGGTTCGACCTAAAACACCCAATTTCACCTATGAAAATTATTGATTTTAAGTTGAAAACATGTTAAATGATATTAATGATTGAAAGAAATGAGTAAAAACTAACTTACAATTGGTTTGGAAGAAGACTTATTCTTGGAAAATCTCCCAAAGAAGTTTATGTTTTGAAAGAATGTTAAAAATTGCTCAAAAATCGACTAAGTATAAAAAATGCAGGTTGCAAATATGGGAATTGCGAACAGGGGATCGCAATTGCGAACCCCGACCTGACATGGGAATTGCGAAATAAAGTTCGTATTTGCGAACACTAAACGAAAATGAGGGCTTCGCATTTGCGACAAAATATGTCGCATTTGCGAAATACCCAGTTTCACATTTGCGAACAATTGGTCGCATTTGCGAACACAACACAGATTCCCCTTCCTCGCATTTGCGATGTCAGGCTCGCATTTGCGAGACCTGCTTCATAAATGCAAAAACTGCAGAGCAGGCATACCAAAAAAATTTCAAAGTTCAAGAATGCTCCCATGGCCTATCCAAAACTCACCCGAGCCCTCGGGACTCCAAACCAAATATGCACACAACCTCAAAAATATCCTACAGACTTATTCGCACGATCAAATCGTCAAAATAACATCATATACATCAAATTAAACCTCAAAATCCAAGAATTCTTTCAAACCTCATAAAATATCAAATTTTCCAATTTAGGTCCGAATCACGTCAAACGACGTCTGTTTTCAACCAAATTTTACAGAAATGACTTAAAATATATATAAGACCTCATCTGGGTGCCAAAACCAAAATACGGGCCCGATACCATCGCTTTCTAATCAGATTTCATTTCAAATTTCCTTAAACATTTCTAGAAAATAATTTTACTCAAAAATTCATTTCTCGGGCTTGGGATCTCAGAATACGATTCCGAGCATACGTCTGAGTCCCTTATTTTTCTACATACCCTTCGGGACAGTCAAATCATGGGTCCGAGTCCGTTTACCTAAAACGTTGACCAAAGTCAAATTTATTCATTTTAACATCAAAATTTAGCATTTTTCATAGAATTTCACATTTAAGCTTTCCGCTATACACCCGGACTACGTGCGCAAATCGAGGCAACTCTAAATGAGGTTTTCAAGGCCTCGGAGGCAGAAAATTCAATTAAAACATGTGATGACCCTTTGGGTCGTCACATTCTCCACCTCTAAAACAACCGTTCGTCCTTGAACGAACAGAAGAAGGAAGTACCTGAGTCAGGGGAAAGATGAGGATAACGGTTCCACATATCGGACTCGAACTCCCAGGTCGATGCCTTAGGAGGCTGACCTCTGCACTGAACACGAATAGAAGGGAAACGCTTGGATCTCAACTAACGAACCTGCCGGTCTAGAATAGCTATCGGCTCCTCCTCACAATACAAGTTCTTGTCCTACTGGACAGTGTTGAAATCTAACATGTGTGCGAGATCGCTATGATACCTCCGAAGCATGGACACATGAAACACTGGATGCACGGCTGATAAGCTCGACGGTAAAGCAATTCTATAAGCCACCTCTCCCACTCGATCATGAATCTCAAATAGACCAATGAACCTAGGGCTAAGCTTGCCCTTCTTCCCAAATCTCATCACGCCTTTTATAGGCGACACTCGGAGCAATACCCGCTCACCAACCATAAAAGCCACATCTCGAACCTCGCGATCTGCATAGCTCTTTTGCCTAGACTAAGCTGAACAGAGCCTATCCTGAATGATCCCGACCTTGTCCAAGGCCTCTTGAACCAAATCTGTACCCAACAATCGAGCCTCTCCCGGCTCAAACCATCCAATCGGAGACTGACACCGCCTATCATATAAAGCCTCATAAGAAGCCATCTGGATGCTCAACTGGTAGCTATTGTTGTAGGCAAACTCCACTAAAGTCAAGAATGATCCCACGAACCTCCAAAGTCAATAACACAAGCTCATAGTATATCCTCCAAAATCTGAACAGTCCGCTTGGACTGACCGTCCTTCTGGGGATGAAATGTTGTGCTCAACTCAACCCGTGTGCCCAACTCTCACTGAACTACTCTCCATAAGCGCGAGGTAAAATGCGTACCCTGTTCCGAAATGATAGACACGGGCCTACCATGAAGGGGAACAATCTCCCAAATATAGATCTCAACAAACCTCTCAGAAGAATAGGAGACTGCAACAGGAATGAAATGCGCTGACTTGATCAGCCTATCAACAATGACCCATATTGTATCGAACTTCTTCCGAGTCAGCGGAAGTCTGGTAACAAAGTCCATAGTAATCTGCTCCCACTTCAACTCGGGAAGCTCAATCCTCTAAAATAAACCACCAGGCCTCTAATGCTCGTACTTAACATGATGACAATTCAAACAACGAGCCACATATGCTACAATATCCTTCTTCATTTTACGTCACAAATAATGTTGAGTACCAGAAGCTCTGGGCCTCTTCCAAAATCAACTCTCAGAGCCTATCCACATTAGGCACACATACTCAACCCTGCAATCTCAAAACTCCATCATCATCTAAGGTAACACGCATGGCACCTCCGCACTACACCGTGTCTCTAAGGGCATACAAATAGGGATCATCATACAGCCGCTCACGGATACGCTCCAATAATGAAGAACGAGCGACCGTGCAAGCTAACACACGATTGGGCTCAAAAATATCCAGCCTTACAAACTGATTGGGTAAGGCTTGAACATCCAAAGTAAGCGTCCTCTCACCTACCGGAATATAAGCAACACTGTCCATACTGGCTGACTTCCTACTCAATGCATCGGCCACCACATTGGCCTTCCCCAGATGATATAGAATGTTGATATCATAATCCTTCAATAACTCAAACCAGCTCCTCTGTCTCAAATTCAACTCCTTTTGCTTGAACAAATAACAAAGACTCTTGTGATCCGTGAACACCTCACGTGCTACGCCATATAAATAATGCATCCAAATCTTCAATGCGTGAACTATGGCTGCCAACTCCAAATCATGAATCAGACAGTTCTTCTAATCAATCTTCAATTTCCTCAAAGCATAGGCAATGAATTTTCCATCCTGCATCAACACTGCTCCAAGACCAACACGGGAAGCATCACAATAGACTGTATAAGGCCCTGAACCTGTGGGCAAAACCAACACCGGTGCCGTAGTCAGAGCTGTCTTGAGCTTCTGAAAGCTCACCTCACACTCGTCTGACCATCTGAATTGGGCACCCTTCTGGGTCAACCTGGTAATCGGGGCTGCAATGGATGAAAATACCTCCACGAATCGTTGATAGTAGCCTGCCAACCCCAAGAAACTCCGAATCTCTGTTGCTGATGCTGGTCTGGGCCAGTTCGTGACTGCCTCAATATTCTTTAGCTCCACTTGAATAACCTTTGCTGATAAAACATGACCCAAAAATACAACTAAACCCAACCAGAATTCACACTTCAAGAACTTAGCATATAACCGACTATCCCTCAGATTCTGAAGAACCACTCTAAGGTGTTGCTCGTGATCCTCCTGGCTGCGGGAGTATATCAATATATCATCAATGAAAACTATCAAGAATGAGTCCAAATAAGGCCTAAACACTCGGTTCATCAAGTCCATGAAAGCTGCTGGGGCATTTGTCAACCCGAATGACATAACCAAGAACGCATAATGCCCGTACCGAGGGCGGAAAGCTGTCTTAGGGACATCAGATGCCCTAATCCTCAATTGATGGTATCCAAATCACAAGTCAATCTTGGAAAATACCCTAGCATCCTGAAGCTAATCGAACAAATCATCAATCCTCGGCAGTGGATACTTATTCTTGATCGTTACCTTATTTAATTGTCAGTAATCAATACACATTCTCATTGACCCATCCTTCTCCTTGACAAATAACACCGGCGCACCCCAAGGTGAGATACTGGGTCTAATGAAACCCTTCTCAAGCAAATCCTGTAACTGTTCCTTTAACTCTTTCAACTCCGGCGGGGCCTACGATATGGTGGGATAAAAATGGTCTGAGTGCCCGAAACCAGATCAATGCAGAAGTCAACATCCCTGTCGGGTGGCATACCCGGCAGGTCTGAGGGAAAAATATCAGGAAACTCATAAACAACAAGCACCGAATCAATAGAGGGAACCTCAGCACTAGAATCACGAACATAGGCTAAATAGGCCAAACACCCCTTCTCGACCATACGCCGAGCCTTCACATACGATATAACACTGCGGGTAGAATGACGAGGAGTCCCTCTCCACTCTAAACGAGACATACCCGGTAAATCTAAGGTCACGGTCTTGGTATGACAGTCCAAGATAGCGTGATAGGGTGATAACCAGTCCATCCCCAATATAATATCAAAGTCAACCATGTCTAAAAGCAACAAATCTACACGAGTCTCCAGACCCCCAATCACCATAACACAAGAATGATGGACTCGATCAACCACAATATAGTCACCCACCGGTGTAGACACATAAATAGGAATACACAATGCATCACTAGGTATGACCAAATATGGGGCAAAATAAGATGATACATACGAATACGTAGACCCCATATCAAACAACATTGAAGCATCTCTATCATAAACCAGAACCGTACCTGTAATAACCACATCTGAAGCCTCTACCTCGGGCCTGGCCTGAAGAGCATAACATCGGGGCTGGGCCTCACTACTCTGATCTACCTCTCTGGGTCGGCCTGCTGCTGGCTGGCCTCCACCTCTGGCGGTCTAAGATCCACATCTATGACCTCTATCTCCACCTCTAGTACCTCTACCCCCACCTCTAGCTGGTTGGGCGGGCTGTGGAACACCTGGTGCCTGAACCATGGAACGACAACTCTGATACTGAGATCCACCTAGTGCGCGAGAGCAATACCTAGCAATGTGCCTTGTGTTGCCACAAGTAAAATAAGCCCTCGGCTGCTGGGGCTGATGACCCTGAAAACTCTGAAGCGGTGGTGCACTAATAGGTGCTGGTGGTGCACTTAAGGACTGCTGATCGTAATACTGCGTCTAAGGACCACGGCTACCAGAAGCACCGTGAGAAACCTGGAGGGCCAACTGGAAAGGCCTAGAAGGCTGGCCCCTATCATACAAATCTCTCCCTCCAGACAAGGCACCACTAAATTGCCCTGACTGATGGGGTCTCTTGTCTGCCCTATGACCACCCCCTGTGACAATACCATCTCAATCCTCCGGGCCACATTGGCCGCCTCTTGAAAGGATATCCTGCTCCCATCCTCTCTAGCCATCTGGAGACGAATAGGCTGAATGAGTCTATCAACAAACTGTCTCACTCTCTCCCTCTCAGTGGGAAGTATAACAAGATCATGGCAAGCCAAATCAATAAACCTGGTCTCGTACTCGGTGACTGTCATGGATCCTTGATGGAGACGCTCGAACTGCCTCTGATAGACCTCTCGCTGTGTAATAAGGAGAAACTTCTCCAGAAATAGCTGTGTGAACTGATCCCAGGTCAAGGCTGGTGACCCTGCTGGTCTAGCTAAGCAATAATCCCCCTACCAAGCCTTGGCAGATCCATACAACCGAAATGTAGCAAAATTAGCCCCATTGGCCTCAACAATACTCATGTTCCGAAGAACCTCGTGGTAGCTATCAAAATAATCTTGAGGATCCTCGGTAGATGCACCGCTGAAGGTAGTAGTAAAGAGCTTGGTGAACCTATCTAATCTCTATAAGGCATCGGCAGACATAGATGCCCCATCACCGGACTGGGCTACCACACCCGGTTGAGCTGCTCCAACTGGCTGAACTGCTAGAGTCTGAATCTGGGGAGCTACCTCCTCCGGAGTACGGGTAGCAGAAGTCTGGGCCCATATTCCATCCCGAGAGACGGTTGGTGCTACTGGAAGCAAACCTGTTCGCGTAAAACTCTCCATGATACCCACCAATCGGACCAGATCATCCTAAAGAATTGGGGTAGCAATAAACCCCTCTGGGACCTGAGCTGGGCCCACCGGAACAGCTGGGGCTGGGGCCGAAACCTCCTCCTCAAAGTCAACCTGAGGCTCCGCCACTAGTGTTGCTGCTCAGGGCTGAGCTCTGCCCCTGCCTCCGCCTCTAGAATAGCACGGCCTCTACCCCTAGTGGGAGCTTCCTAGGGCTCAGACTGCTGATCGGTAGATGAGGAAATGCGTGTTCTCGCCATCTGCGAAAGAACATAGTAGAATTTCAATTAGCACTAGAAACCAAATCGCACGACAAGAAAAAACAAATGTGAAACTTTTTCTAACTCTGTAGCCTCTGGGGGATAAATACACACTTCTCTATACCGGTCCCTCAGACTCTACGAAGCTTGTCCATGAGTTGTGAGACCCATGTAACCTAGAGCTCTGATACCAACTTGTCACGACCTGGATTTCCTACCCTCGGGGGTCGTGATGGCACCTACTCGTAGAAGCTAGGCAAGCCACAATTCATAATTCCTAACTCTTTATTTTAAATTCCTTTTTACCAATCATATCAACAAGTGTTAAATATTTGAATAACAGCGGAAATATAAAATTAAAGCGGAAGACTTAAATTAAATAACTGAACAATAATGCGGAAATCATCATATGCCTCTACCCAAGAACTGGTGTGACAACATCCACGGACTACTAGGAGTACTAAATACAATCGTTTGAAAGAAAATAACATTATTTATCTCGAAACATGAAATAACAGACTGAAATATAAGATAAAGGAGACGTCGGGCCTGCGAATGCCTGCAAGGCTACCTCGGTGTCTCGATGGACTGAAGGAAAACTCCCGAACTACTGCTATTGTCCGATACCTAGATCTGTGCAAAATAGCAGAGAGTGTAGTATCAGCACAATCGACCTCATGTGTTAGTAAGTGCATAGCCTAACCTCGACGAAGTAGTGACGAGGCTAGACTGGACTACCACATAAACCTGTGCAGTTATATATATATCTATAGGAAAATAATAATAATAACTATTTTAATTGGGAAGGGAACATACTTCGGGGATAACAGATAATACATAAACTCAAGAGAATAATAAGGAACATCAATAAATTATCTCTAACACGGATAAGGGAAATAAAAGTAGATTTCACTGTCAGTACATATCTCGTTGCAGGCGTGCAAACTGATCCCATTTCTCAATGTTTTCATGGTAGGTGTACCACCCGCTCCCATTTCATCAAATCTCGTGGTAGGCGTACCACCCTCTCCCATTTCATCAATATCTTGTGGTAGGCATACCACCCGCTCCCATTTCAATCAATATCTTGTGGTAGGCGTACCTCCTACTCCTATTTCAGTAAATATCTTGTGCTAGGCATACTACCCGCTCCCATTTCATCATAACTCGTGGTAGGCGTACCACCCGCTCCCATTTCAATCAATAACTTGTGGTAGGCATACCACCCACTCCCATTTCAATTTAACACAAAGTCACAATAAAATTTCAGCAAGGAAAATAAAGAAATATAATAAAATTTTCCCGGCAAGGGAACAACAATATCAAAATAACCATCCCGGCAAGGGAGAATCGGCTATAACCAAATCCTAGCTCAACTCTTACTCAGCTCTATTATACCAGTACTCAAGCATAAATAAAGTCCACGAGAATATACTAAATCTCTACTCAATATCAAGAATTATCAATTTAAAACATTCGAAGTGTCATTTAAGAACACAACAACTATCAATTTAAGACTCACGGTCATGCTTGATACAACGTATAGATACTCGTCACCATGCCTATACGTCGTACTCAACAAGAAGCAATTAGCAAATAAGACTCAACTCCTAGTCCCTCAAGCTAGGGTTAGACCAAACACTTAATTCAATGCCTTGAATATAACTCAAGCTTCAATTATAGCTTTACCGTGTGATTCCACCTCCAATTCGCTCGTATCTAATTATAAATTACTTAATTACATTAATAAACACTAAATCAATCAACCCCAATGCATGAAAATGAGTTTTCCAAAGTTTTACCCAAAAAGTCAAAAATTGCCCCAGGCCCACTTGGTCAAAACCCGATATTTGAACCAAAACCCAATTACCCATTCCTCCACAAACTCAAATATATAATTTGTTTTGGAATCGGACCTCAAATTGAGGTCCAAATCCCCAATTTTTGAAAAATCTAGTTTCTACCCAAAACACTTAATTTCACCCATGAAAATCATTGATTTTAAGTTGAAAACATGTTAAATGGTGTTAATGATTGAAGGAAATGAGTAAAAACTAACTTAGAATTAATTTGGAAGAAGACTTGTTCTTGGAAAATCGCCCAAAGAAGTTTGTGTTTTGAAAGAATGTTAAAAATTGCTCACAAAATGACTAAGTATAAAAAATGCAGGTTGCAGATATGGGAATTGCGAAAAGATGCGAACCCCGACCTGACATGGAAATTGCGAAATGAAGTTCGCATTTGCGAACACTGAACAAAAATGAGGGCTTCGCATTTGTGACAAAAGATGTCGCATTTGCGAAATACCCAGCTCCACATCTGTGAACCATTGGTCGCATTTGCGAATATAGCACAAATTCCCCTTCCTCGCATTTGCGATGTCCGGCTCGCATTTGCGAGACCTGCTTTGCAAATGCAAAAACTGCAGAGCAAGCATACCAAAAAAATTTCAAAGTTCAAGAATGCTCCCGTGGCCTATCCAAAACTTTTCCTAGCCCTCGCGGCTCCAAACCAAATATGCAAACAACCTAAAAAACATCCTGCGGACTTATTCGCGCAATCAAATCGCCAAAATAACATCATATACATCGAATTAAACCTCAAAATCCAATAATTCTTTCAAACCTCATAAAACATCAAATTTTCCAATTTAGGTCTGAATCACGTCAAACGGTGTCCGTTTTCAACCAAATTTTACAGAAATGACTTTAAACATATATAAGACTTGTACTGGGCACCAAAACCAAAATACGGGCCTAATACTATCGCTTTCTAATTAGATTTCATTTCAAATTTCCTTAAGCATTTCCAGAAAATAATTTTACTCAAAAATTCATTTCTCGAGCTTGGGACCTCAGAATTCGATTCCGGGCATACGCCCGAGTCCCTTATTTTTCTACAGACCCTCCGGGATCGTCAAATCATGGGTCCAAGTCCATTTACCCAAAATATCGACCAAAGTCAAATTTATTCATTTTAACATCAAAATTTAGCATTTTTTACAGAATTTTACATTTAAGCTTTCCAGCTACGTGCTCGGACTGTGGACGGAAATTGAAGAGGTCTAAATGAGGTTTTTAAGACCTCGGAGACATAGAATTCAATTAAAACAAGGTACAGTGTAGGGCATGCTGGCTCGAGAGAGAGAGAGAGGAGAGAGAGGTTAGGCGAAGCCAGGAGAGAAAGGATAGGCGAGGCCACGAGAGAGAGGGAAGACGAGATCAGGATAGAGAGTTTGAGGAGGTGAGGAGGCCTTGTAGATCAGGGAGATCTGCTGGTCCTTATTTTGGAGGCAGGGTGCGACATGGTCGAGGTTTTGTGGATCAGCCTATTCAGTTCGCGCTTCAGGCTTTGCATAGTGACTTAGGTGTTCGTGGGTCTTAGAGCACCCATACCCCACAGTTCCCACAACCTCGTCAACAGAGAGGTTACTTTGATTATGGAGATACTATCCATATGGTGAGATATTGTCCCAGACTTCGGGCTGATATGTCAAAGCGAGGTATTCAGGCATGTAGACGGCGCCCAAGAGGGGGAGGCCCGGCTCATTAATGTGTTTCATATAGTAGGCTTATGGTCGCTACTCCAACTGAATGTCATTCAGGTATGATTTCCATTTTTTATTGAGGAGCACCGTCCAAGTTCATTACAGTTATACTTATCAGGTTGCGTTCCCCTATTTGTTTCTCCACTTATGGGTGTGTTTCATGATTAGCACTCTATTTATGTGAACACCCTATTGGGAGGTTCTATGAGTGATAGTCGTGTCTATCGTCTATTTTTAGTTATTTTCGATAGTTATGAGACTAGTAGTAAATTCCTATTGTCCATTTCGGTAGGTTTGATGTGATTTCTGAGTATTTTTTGCTACGAGCTGTGATTTTTATGCTCCACCGGTGTGGGAGCCAGTACGTGTTATAATTTTGTTGATGGAACTGATCTAGTGAAAAGTTTCAACTGGGTTGATGTACACCCTACTTGTGATTCAGAGTGAAGGGCAGGACCCTCGTGATTTCATATGATTTGATGTGTTATAATCGGGCTGTGTACCATGGTGGGAGTTATATCAATATGAAATCCTTGTGATTCTTTTATATGCTTTAATTCTTTCTTGTTAGATTGTTTTGTACATTAGTATTGATAGAAAAAATTGTACTTGTCAGGCTTGTTTGATAGTTCCCTTATGTGTTTCCCTTTCGATATTCAGTCATTTTCGTTCTGTGCTTCTTGAGTTTTAGCTTGTGGGATGTGTGCCCGTTGGTATTAGCTGAGATTTGGTGATTCGAGTGCTTAGTTATATGGCTTTCATGGTTATTGTATCATCGCCAATGTTGTGGAGGTTTGAAACGGGTTCCTATTGAATATGAGGCTTATGGTCGGTATTAAGTTTGATTTCGGGAAAATATTGTGATAAAAGATATTACTGTGAGCCTATGTGTGATGTGTCATGCTGTAATATTATACTATATGGGCGTTGGCATAAATTGATGTAGCTAGTTAAGACTAATACCATGTATGGATTTAGAATCAAGTCTTTTGAAAATGGTTGGAAGGTGAGAATTCTGGTTCTAAGGCTTATCAGTATGCTAAAAAGGTTAAATTTCAGTTAAGATGGCGTCGTCAGATTTATGTGGATTGGGGTGATGTGGGATCACCTGCGGGTGTATGTTGGAATTGTGCACTCCGGACTTGAGGACTTCGGGGTGAATCTTGGAACGTTCAAGGACAAACGTTGGTTTTAAGAAGGGCGTATGTAACAATCCGGCCGGTCGTTTTGAGAAATTAAGCTATGTTCAGGGGCGTAAGGTTTGGAATAGCTTCATAATATGAGTATCGACTTTCGTGCATGGTTGAATTCAGTTGACGAATGATTCAGAGTCAAATTGGAAGAAGGAATCTAGTTTTAGAAGTTTAAATGGTGAGAATTTAACTGGAATTGGACTTTTGAGTAAACGGCCCCGAAATGGTTTTTTGGTGATCTCAACAGCTTCGTATGGTGATTTTGGACCTAGGCATCTATCATGGTTAGCATGTCGGCGTATGGTGATACCCTAACCTGTAATTAGTTACAAAACTTGTAAATCACCCAGTCTTAGTGACACTAATACAATGTGTGCTCTGATACCAACTTGTCATAACCCAAAACTGACACTGTCGTGATGGTGCTTAACGTGGTACTAGTCAAGCCGACACACTACCAAAACCAATCAATATTTTCATTTTAAGACAAAACCAAAGCTATTTAACAATAAACCTGCATAAGGAGTTTAAATCAAAACAATAGTGCAGAAAGAAAGCCCGACATCGGGGTGTCACTAGTCACGAGCATCTACTACAATCGTCCGACAACATCAAGACTAACATTGCCTGGAAATAACTGATTACAACTAGGGGAGGATAAGGATGGAGAAAAGCAGGGCTGCGATCGCCAGGCAACTACCTTACTAACTTCGATGGATCTTCCACTGAGTAATCAACACCCACTATCGGGTTTAAAAATACCTGGATCTGCACATAAGGTGCAGGGAGTAATGTGAGTACGCAAACTTAGTAAGTAATAAAAGTAAATAGAGACTGAGCAGTAGTGACAAGCAATAAAACATATACAATTCATATCATAAAATCTCAATAAAATACAACAGGTTTTTAAAATTAAGGCTTTGAATCAACTCAGCACATTTAAATCCAGTTTCAGTAAAACCATTTAAAACATCTTTCAACAATTTTAAACAACGTGATGAAACAATGAGTAAAAAGGATAAAAATATAAACAGCCCCTCAGGCAAAACTCACTCGTATATAGCCCCTCCGGCAACATAAATCAAGAATAGCCCCTCAGCGAACATCTCTCGTGAACAACCCCTCGGTCAAATATGAATCATAAACAGCTACTAGGGCATACCTCACAGTCACTCATATACATCCCCTCGGTCATTACCTTACAATCGCTCGTAAACAGCCCCGACAGTCCCTCGGGCAAAATATCATATCACTGACTCAGGGTACCCGCGCTTGCTGGGGGTGTACAGACTCAGAAGGGGATCCTACAGCCCAACCGCTATAACAAGACACCTTGTAGCATAAATAAATCAGGCCCTCGGCCTCATAACAAGCCACCTTGTGGCATGAATCAATCAGGCTCGCGACCTCACAAAAATCATGAATCAATAACAACATGTTGCGGTGTGCAGCTGGGCTATTAGTCAAACAGGGTGCTCAGCCCAAAAATATCATTCTATATATCAAAACTGAGTAATAACGACTGAGTTATAAAATTAGTAAATACAACATGACTGAATATAGATCTTAAATCAAAAATAGTGAGAGGATAATAAGAAAAAGCCCCTAAGGGTCCAAACAGCTCTGGCACAAGGCCCAAATATGGCATTCAGCCCAATTTATAAGAAATTCTTTCTAAAACACAAGTATCATATAATTTAAGTTAAATACGCAACTTTATGGTTGCTACGGGATGGACCAAGTCACAACCTCAACGGTGCACGCCCACACGCCTGTCACCTAGCATGTGCCACACCTTAAAATATTAAAGCAATATGATATCTAGGGTTTGATACCCTCAGGACTAGATTTACAATCATTACTTACCTCAAACAAGTCAATTCCAATACCGAGCAAGCCAAGCAATGCTCCAAAAATGCCATCTCGCGCGTTTCCGACCTCTGAACGGCTCAGAACTAACCAAAAACAACTCAAATACATCAAACAATGCTAAAGCAACCAATCCCAATTTAAAAAGGTCGAATCTTTAATCAAAAGCCTAAAATTGGCAAAAAAGCGCAACCCGGGTCCGCATATCAAAACCTCACAAAACTTATAAAATCCGACAACTCATTCAATTATGAGTCCAACCATACTAGTTTCATCCAATTCCGAATCTGAATCGATGTTCAAAACTTAGAAATTCACTTTATAAAATTTTAGGCAAAACCCCCCACTGTTCACTTTGAAATCATCAATCAAATGTCAAAAATAAAGGTGGATTCATGAAATATAACCAAAACCGAGTAGAGAACACTTACCCCAATACATATGGTGCAAATTGCCTCCAAAATCGCCCAAATTCGAGCTCTCGAACTCAAAATATGACCAAATGAACAAACCCTTGTTTTATATATTTTTCTGCCACTTATTATGCCTCGATTCTTTTGCCAAACAATCTCGAAACTCGCTTTTGATACCTCCAATAGATTTCTTGTGAGATTTTACTAAGTAAGCCTCTTGACTCACACCATTTGACCTTATATTGAAGGAAATATGTTGGTTTCAATATTTGAAAATATTGCATATTTTTAAATACGAATTCAGTGGCAATTTCGTAATTAATCTAAAAAATCTAACAACTCAATTCATAGTAAAATGACCATAAAATTATCATACGATGTCCAAATTCAACGATTCTTTTTGCTATGGCTCCTTCATTACGATACAGATTTAATTCTTTAATAAAAATAAAAATTGGATCTCATTTGCTTAATGTAGTACCATTTATGCTTGAAAAATGACGTCGAAACATAAAAAACGAGCGCAACACAATCCAAACTTATCTGAAACTCACTCGAGCCCCTCAGGATCCTGTTCAAACATACCAAAAAGTGTCATAACACAAACCTACTTGTGGCCTCAAAACACACATAACAACATCGAAACGGCGAATCATACCTCAATTCGAAATCAATGAACTTGAAACTTCAAACTTCCATAACCGATGCCGAAACCTATCAAATCATGTCCGATTGACCTCAAATTTTGCACGCAAGTCACACTTCACGTTATGGACCTGCTTCAACCTACGGAATCGAAATCCGTCCCTGATATCAAAAAGTCCACTCTCGATCAAACTTTCCAAAATTCCAACTGTCGTTATTTCAAGCAAAGGTCTACTACAAACCTCCAAATTACAATCTGGACACGCTCATAAGTCCAAAATCACTCAACGGAGCTTACAAAACCATCGGAAATCTAATCCGAGGTCAAATTCTAAAAAGTCAAAACTTGGTCAAATCTTTCAAATTTAAAGCTTCTAGCTGAGAATCATTCTTCCAAATCAATTCCGAATAATCTGAAAACCAAAAACGAAGATTCATATAAGTCATAATACTTCCTACGGAGCTACTCATGCCCTCAAATAACCAAGTGAGTGCAATTGCTCAAAATGAATGGTCGGGTCGTTACACCCCCCTCCCACTTAAACATACGTTCATTCTTGAACGTGCCCAAAGTTGTTCTAAAAGCCATCAACTTGCTGTATAATCTCATTATGCACATACCCGGGGGTGATCCCAAGTCACCCTATCCCATATAGGTCTGATAACATAATATGACTGAAATTTCTTAATCCAACCTAGTCCATAAGTCTTAGGGCCCAATTTCTAACATCCAGAATTTTCTATAAGATCAAAACCTCGCATCTACATAGTGTATAAGACGGAATAAGCTGTATCAAATCATATCCGTAACCCAAGATATAATCACATGATATACTACATAACTCAAACACTCTTGGCGATAACTCCTAATCACAGTAGCTGCTCAAAACAACCCAATATCGGTAATACACCTCTTAACAAACAAAGCCTCATTCTAACACTTTCATATAATGCCAATGATGAAAGAAACACGCAGAAACTCATAACTATTCGTCAGATCAACAAGTCATGGAGCTCCCTCTTCTCCGACAGGAACTATAGCAGATTTCTAAGTCGACTTTCGGTATTATCCTTCCAACCATGTTGTAACCAATTCTGATAGTATTCATTCTAGGTCCAATGACCTCATCTCATCCAACACGACCACTCTGATGACATGACTCATCAATACAATCCAAAGCCATAACTTGGCAACTCGTGCACCCAATAGCAACATCCCAAATGTACACAAATCATGAAAAATATGACTCAAACGAGAGGATTGTCCCGCAAGCTTAACAAGTACTGCCACAACGAAATATTGGAAAACCATCACACCCCGTAGGATCATCGTACGAATCTAACACAAAGGTTTATATCTCAACATAATTTCACTGCAATGTGTGCCCCATCCAAACACTAATCCATGGCACGTTCCAAAACTCACCAACTTGTGTATCAAAGCTGATATGCTATCCGTTACACCAGATGATAATTATGGGCCCGAGGGGTATTTTGGTTATTTTACCGAATTTTGCATATTAGCTTAGAATTTCTTTTCAAAATCAGTTACTTGAAGTGTTATTTATGTTATGAAATTGAATTGAATAGATTCGAGCCATTTGGAGTCGAGTACTCGTGGCGAGAGCGTGGTTTCTGATTGATTATTGAGTCGGTTCGAGGTAAGTGGCTTGTCTAACCTTGTGTGAGGGACCTTCCCTTTAGGAATTGGTATTATTGATAATTTAAATGCCTTGTACGTGAGGTGACAAGTGCGTACTTGTGCTAATTGTTGGAAATCCATTTTTTCATTAAGTAATTACTAGTATGTTTTCTTTCCTATTCTTATTACTTGTACCATTAAGTCTGTTGTTAGCTTAGGAAAGCATGTCTAAGTTATTTAATTACTTATTTGCTCAAACTGCTTTACTTGAATTCTGTACAACATGTTAGGATAGACTTGCTTATTTTGCCTTAACATGGAATTTGACATTTCTGAGTATTTTCCTGTTGCTGCTGTGTAATTACATTGGGACTACAGATGTGGGATTCCGGTAGCTCTCTCTTGTCTATTTACATTTGGGACTATGGATGTGGGATTCTGGTAGATCCCCATGCACAGTTATATGGAACTACGGGAAAGCACCCGATAGATTCCCCCAGTATTGGTATTTACATTTGGGACTACGGAACGGGATTTCGGTAGATTCCCGCGCTCTATGAGTTGGACTACGGGACGGGATCTCGGGAGATTCATTGGATATGTATATTTGGGACTACAGGACAGTACCCTGGGAGATCCACAATTATTATATGGTACTGGACCTTATTTCTGATCAGATTTAAGCCTAAGAATTACAAAACAAAAACTCTAGAAGTACGCTTTCGATCAAAAAGTCTATCAAACCTCGTCTGAATGACATAGAATTTTGCACACACGTCATATTCAACACTACGAACCTACTCCAACTTCCGGAATTCCATTCCGACCCTTGGATCAAAATCTCACTATCGAATCGGAAACTTCAAAATTCGACCTTTTGGCATTACCTCCAAAACACAATCCAAACACGCCCCTAAGCCGGAAATCACCCAACGGAACCGTTGGATTTTCGTTCCGAGGCCGTCTTTACACTGTTCCGACTATGGCCAACTTTCTAACACTTAAGCTTTCATTTAGGGACTAAGTGTCCAAAAACTCTACGAAACTCAAAATCGAATATCCTGGCAAATCAAAATAGTAGAAATAAACTCAGGGAAAGTAGTTACTAGGGGATCAGGGCGTTAATTCTTAAGACGACAGGCCGGGTCATCACATCCTCCTACACTTAAACATTTGTTCGTCCTCGAACAAGCATAGAGACATACCTGAAGTAGTAAAAAGATGAGGGTAACAGCAGCACATATCTTGCTCGGTCTCCCAGGTCGCCTCCTCGACCGACTAACCCTGCCACTGAACCTTTACGGCAGCAATGTTCTTTGACCTCGTCTTTCTAACTTACCTGTCCAATATTGCCACTGGCTCCTTAACATAAGATAGATCCTTGTCCAACTAGACAGAACTAAAATCCAACATGTGCGATGGATTACCGTGATACCTTCGGAGCATCGAAACATGAAATATCGGATGAACTCCTACCAAGTTGGGAGGTAAGGCAAGCTCATAAGAAACCTCCCCATCACGCCTCAATATCTCAAAAGGTCCAATAAACCTCGGACTCAACTTTCATTTCTTCCCAAATCTCATAACGCCCTTCATAGGCAAAACTCGAAGCAAAACCCGCTCTCCAACCATATAGGAAACATCACGAACCTTCCGGTCCCGTAACTTTTCTATCTAGACCGGGTTGTATGGAGTCTATCCTGAATCACCTTAACCTTTTCCAAAGCATCATGAACTAAGTATGTGCCCAATAATCTAGCCTCACCCGACTCAAACTAACCCACTGGGGATCTATAACGCCTAGCATATAAAGCCTCATACGATGCCATATGAATGCTGGAGTGATAGCTGTTGTTGTAGGCAAACTCCGCCAATGGCAAGAACTGATCCCAAGACCCTCCAAACTCAATCACACACGCATGGAGCATGTCCTCAAAAATCTGGGTCGTGTGCTCGGACTGTCCGTCTGTTTGAGGGTGAAAGGATGTACTCAACTCTACCCGAGTACCCAACTCATGCTGAACATCCCTCCAAAACCATGATGTGAACTGAGTACCTCTATCTCAAATAATAGACACTGGAATAGCATTAAGACAAACAATTTTCCGGGTATAAATCTCCACCAACCGCTGTGAAGAATAAGTAGTACACACAGGAATGAAATGAGTGTAGTTGGTCAGCCAATCCACAATCACCCAAATAGCATCGAACTTCCTCAGAGTCCGTGGGAGCCCAATTACAAAGTCCATGGTGATACGCTCCCACTTCCACTCCGGAATCTCTATCTGCTGAAGCAACCCACCTGGTCTCTGGTGCTTATACTTCATCTGCTGACAGTTGAGGCATCGAGCTACAAATCCAACTATAGCTTTCTTCATCTGCCTCCACCAGTAGTGCTGCCTCAAATCCTGATACATCTTCGCGACACCTGGATGGATGGAATACCGCGAACTATGGGCCTCCTCTAGAATCAACTCTCAAATCCCATCAATATTGGGTACACAAATTCGACCCTACATCCTCAATACCCCATCATGCCCACTAGTCACATCGACATCATCGGACTGAACCTTGTCCTTGAGGACAAGCAAATGAGGGTCATCATATTGCTGCTCCCTGATATGATCAAATAAGGAAGATCGAGAAACCATGCAAGCTAGAACCTGACTGTGCTCCGAAAGATCCAATCTCATAAAATGGCTGGCTAAGGCCTCAACATCCATCGACATAGGCCTCTCTGAAGCTGGTAAATAAGCCAAACTCCCCAAACTCTCTTCCCAGCGACTCAAAGCATCGGTCATCACATTCGCCTTGCCCGGGTGATACAAAATAGTGATGTCATAATCCTTCAGCAACTCTAACCACCTCCTATGGCGCAAATTTAGATCTTTTTGCTTGAACAGGTGCTGCAAGCTCCGATGGTCAGTATAAATCTCATAGGGAACCCCGTATAAATAATGGCGTCAAACGTTCACGGTGTGAACAATGGCAGCTAACTTAAGGTCATGAACATGGTAATTCTTCTCATGTATCATGAATTGTCTGAACGCGTAGGCAACAACCCTACCGTCCTGCATCAACACCACTCTGAGGCAAATCCTCGAGGCATCACAATAGATTGTATAAGACCACAAACCTGTAGGAAATATCAAAACAAAAGCTATAGTCAAATCAGTCTTGAGCATCTAAAAGCTAGCCTCACACTCCTCTATCCACTGGAACAGAGCACCTTTCTGGGTCAACCTGGTCATAGGGGCTACAATCGATGAAAACCCCTCCACAAAACAACGGTAGTAGCCTGTCAAGCCAAGAAAACTGCAGATCTCGGTAGCTGAGGACGGTATGCGCCAACTCTACATGACCTTTATCTTCTTCGGATCCACCTGGATACCCTCACTCGATACCATGTGGCCTAAGAATGCCACTTAATCCAACCAAAACTCACATTTCGAGAACTTAGCATATAACTTCTTCTCTCTCAAAGTCTGAAGCACAGTCCTCAAGTGCTGCTCATAATCTTCCCGACTCCGGGAATACATCAGAATATCATCAATAAAGACAATGATGAATAAGTCAAGATACGGCCGGAACACACTATGCATCAAATGCATAAAGGCTGATAGGGCATTGGTCAGCCCAAATGACATGATAAGGAACTCGTAATGACCATACTGAGTCCTGAAAGTAGTCTTCGGGAAATCTGGCTCCCGAATCTTTAACTGATGGCAACCTGAGTGGAAATCAATCTTAGAAAACACTCGTGCGCCTTAAAGCTGGTCATATAGATCATCAATACGAGGCAAAGGATAACAGTTCTTCACTGTAACCTTGTTTAGCTAGCGATAATCAATACACATATGCATAGAACCATCTTTTTTCTTCATAAACAAAATAGGAGCACCTCAAGGTGATACACTAGACCGAATAAAACCCTTATCAAGATATTCCTGTAACTAATCATTCAACTCCTTCAACTCAGGAGGAGCCATACGATACGGAGGAATAGAAATAGGCTGAGTGCTCGGCAACAGATCAATGATAAAATTAATATCTCTATCAGGCGACATGCCTGGAAGATCAGTTGGAAACACGGCTGGAAAATTTCGTACTACTAGACTGAATCAACTGAAGGGGTATCAATACTGACATATCTCACATAATCTAAATACGTATCACACCCCTTCTCAACCATATGCTGAGCTTTAATAAAAAAAATAACTCTACTGGGAGTGTGATCAAAAGTACCCCTCCACTCAATAAGCGGTACACCTGGCATAGCCAACGTCACGGTCTTGGCGTAACAATCAAGAATAGCATAATGGGGTGACCACCAGTCCATGCCTAAGATAACATCAAAATCTACCATACTGAGCAACAATAAATTGGCTCTGGTATCAAACCAGTAAGAGCAACCAAATACGACTGATAAACGCGGTCCATAACAAGAGAATCTCCCACATGAGTAGAAATGCAAACAGGGAACTCAAAAAATCCTGAGGTAACCCAAATGCGAAGCAAAATAAGAAGACACATAAGAGTAAGTGAGCCTGGATCGAATAGAACCGATGCATCTCTGTGACAAACTAGTATAATATATGTGATGATAGAATCGGAGGCAACAGCCTCGGTATGGGCAGGAATGGAATAGTATCTGGCCTGGCCTCCCCCTCTAGGGTGACCTCTACCTCCCCAACCTCCACATCTAGCTGGCTGAGCAGGTAGGGTATCAACTAGAGTTGTAACCATAGCCTGAGAACTCTGTGGGGCATGCTGTGGCTGAGAAGTCTCTGGAGGTGCACCCTTCCTAAGTCTGAGGCAATTTCTCACCATATGGCGTATGTCACCACACTCAAAACAAGCTCTGGGAGGATGTGGTAACTGTGACTGGCTCGGGCTAGGTCTGCTGTACTGACCTCTGAAAGCACCCCGCACAGGAGGCGCGCTAGATAGCGGAGGTACATAATAAGGCTACTGAGGTCTAGGAAGAGATTGAATACCACTGACTACTGGAAGAGCTAAATGAATAGAGCGACTTACATAACCCCTAGCATGACGACCTGCTGCTGGGGCACGGTCACCAGAGAAATGGCCCGACTCTCTAGACCTCTTAGTCTCCCTCTCATCTCTCTCCCTAGCATGCATACCCTCAATCTCCTAGCATTGCTCACCACCTGTTGATAAGAAATATTCATCTTCAACTCACGAGCCATGCTAGTCCTGATGCTGGGAATAAGTCCTTCAATAAACCGGCGAACCCTCTTGCAAACAATAGAAACCAAGGCTGGTGCATGCCTATCCAAACTAGTGTAATAGACAACATACTCTGAGATAGTCACAGCACCCTGGCGCAAATGCTCAAACTCTGTGCGCCATGCGTCCCTGAGACTCTGGGGAACATACTCTCTCAGGAACATATTTTAAAATTGAGTCTAAGTCAGTGAAGCAGCCTCATCCGGATTATCTAACTCATAGGTACACCATCACTCATAGGTGGCTCCTCAAAGCTAGAAAGTAGTGAAGGAAACCCCGCTCGATCCTAATATACCCATGGTACAGAGAACAGTCAGGAAGCAATATTGAATCAGGTCAATCTTTCACCAAAGAGCAATACAATCAGTTGTTGCAATTGTTGAACAAGAACTTCATTGGAGAAGCAAGTGTTAACATGGAAGGTAAATGTTTCTGTGGAAATATAGCATTCTGTAAAAACTTAGAGCTATGCAAATGGATAGTTGATACTGGTGCTACTAATCACATGACTAGTGATAAAAGTTTGCTAAAAAATGAAACTTCAGTAGGGAACTCAGGGCAAGTTCAACTACCTACAGGGGATTCAGCCACTATTTCTCATATGGAAGAATGCCAGCTCACAGGAGGTGATGTATTCAAGGATGTGTTATGTGTACTATCTTTCAAGTTCAATCTTATGTCAGTCTCAAAAGTAACAGAAGTTCTTAAGTGTAGTGTTACCTTTTTCCCTCAATGTTGTGTATTTCAAGACCTCTTATCTGGGAAGGTGAAAGAGATTGGTAAAAGAGAGGAAGATCTATACATTTTGTCAGTTGCACTAGGGAAGAAAGTGAATAAAGCTTTTGCAGTGACTAATAAAGGAGGCATGGATATATGGCACAAAAGAACAGGACATGTACCAATTCAAGTTCTTAGAAGAATTTCCAGTCTACAAGAATATAGTTGCAACATACACAGTAGTACATTGTCTAAATGTGATATATGTCCCTTAGCTAGACAAACTAGAGTACCATTTCAAACTAGTACTACCAGAAGTATGTGCAGTTTTGACTTGATTCATATGGATGTAAGGGGACCTTATAAGATTGCTACTCATAATGGAATGAGATACTTTCTTAAACTAGTTGATGACTATACTAGGTGGACTTGGGTGTTTCTCATGAGGCTTAAGTTTGATGTTATTTTCTTACTCAAGAATTTTATTGCTATGATTAAGACACAGTTTGACAAGCAGATCAAAGTCTTTAGGTCAGACAATGGTGGTGAATTCTTTAATCATGTTTGTATAGATTTGTTTCAATCACATGGAATCATCAATCAAAGCTCGTGCCCTTACACTCCTCAGCAAAATGGAGTTGTGGAAAGGAGACATAGACACATACTTGAAACTGCTCGAGCAATCATATTTCAAGGATATTTACCTGTCAGGTATTGGGGACATTGTATTGATTCTGCTGTATATATCATCAACAGGATTCCTTCATCTGTTTTGGGGTATAAATCACCCTATGAGCTACTTTTTTGTAAACTACCTCAAAGTTATTAGCTGCATATGCTTTGCTACTAACCTGGTAAATACTGACAAATTTGCACCAAGAGTTGTAAGTTCAGTTCTTTTGGGCTATGCTGCATATCAAAAGGGATATAGGTTGTTGGATTTAGACAATAGAGTATTTTTTTATCAGTCGAGATGTGGTATTCTATGAAGACATGTTTCCTTTTCATCCAGCTGAAAGCACATCCAACTCACTCTTCTTAAACATGAGTCCAGTGCCTAGGCAGGATGTCAGTAAAGAACCAATGGCAGTGGACTGTTCTGCTACAAATAGCTCTTATGCCACACCTAATGTTCCAAGCTCTTCAGATATGATTTATGTTCCTTTAACTGAACATGACAATCCTTCTACTACTATTCATAGCAATGCTGAAGTTCAACCTAATTCGTCTATAGCCCCAAGTGTTTCTTCTGGTGTTCCCATGATATGGGATTAAGAAAACCAACTAGGGTATCCATGCCCTCTATATGGCTTAGAGATTATATTAGACCAGACAAGACATGTTCTGTGAGTTGCTGCAAATATACTATCTCAGAAGTCATTGGATATGAGGTGATCTCCCCAAAGTGTCAAGGTTATTTGGCTAGCTTCTCTATTTAGGTTGAACCTGCAACATATTCTGAAGCAATCAAAGATAAAATGTGGGTGGAAACAATGCAGGCAGAGATCAAGCCTTGGAGATAATAAGACTTGGGAGTTGGTTCCTTTGCCACAAGGACAGAAGGCTATAGGGTGCAAGTGGGTATATAAGATCAAGTATAAAGAAACAAGAGAATTAGAGAGATTCAAGGCTCGTCTAGTAGCCAAAGGATATAATCAGAGGGAAGGACTGGATTATCAAGAGACCTTTTCACCTATAGTGAAAATGGTCACAATTAGGAGTGTGTTGGCTCTTGCAGCATCAAGGCATTGGCTCATCCATCAAATGGATTTCTATAATGCCTTCTTGCAAGGAGATCTCACTGAAGAAGTATATATGACTGTTCCTCAAGGTTTCCATAGTTCACACAAAAAGTCCACAGTTTGCAAGTTGAAGAAGTCTCTCTATGGACTCAAACAAGCGTCTAGGCAATGGAATATAAAGCTGACTTCAGCCCTAAGGGATGTTGGTTTTCAACAAAGTCACCTAGACTATTCTTTTTTCATCAAAAAGACAGAGGCACACATAGTCATTGTTTTGGTCTATGTTGATGACCTACTTATTACTGGGGATGATCCTATACTGCTTAAATAAATTAAAGATGAACTGCAATATTCTTTCAAGATCAAGGATCTAGGAGAGCTTAAATATTTCCTAGGCCTAGAATTTTACAGAAATAGTGATGGAATAGTGATGCATCAACGTAAATATGCATTGGAGCTTATTTCTGAGTTAGGACTCTGAGGTGCAAAACCTGTGGGATGCCTTATGGAGCCTAATCTAAAGCTTACCACTTCTGAATTTGATAACCATGTAGGATTATCTGATGATGTACTGTTAACTGATCCTGGACCTTATCAAAGGTTGTTGGGTAAGTTGCTCTATTTGACCATCACGAGGCCTGATATTTCTTTTGATGTCCAGAGCCTCAGTCAATATGTATAGTCCCAAAGTCTCACACATGGAAGCAACACTGAAAGTGGTGAGATACGTCAAAACTAGTCCAGGACTAGGTGTTTTTCTGTGGGCAAAATGTTCAGAGTCATTATCTGCATATTGTGATGCTGATTCGGCTGCATGCCCCAATACACGCAAGTCAGTCACTGGTTATTTTGACATGCTTGGTATTTCTCTCATTTCTTGGAAGTCGAAGAAATAGACTACCATTTCTCGGAGTTCAGTTGAGGCTGAATATCGCAGCCTTGCTTCTACCGTTGCTGAAATTGTATGGATACCTGGCTTACTCAAAGAACTGGGCATTGAGCACCAGTCTCCTGTACCAGTTCATTGTGATAGCAAATCAGCTCTTGCAATTGCTGCCAATCCAGTTTTCCATGAGCGCACGAAACATATTGACATTAATTATCACTTCATCCGTGAAAAGATTCAACAAGGCCTCGTCACTACTCACTATTGTGCTACACAAGAACAAGCAGCTGATCTCCTCACCAAAGGCCTCCATCGACCACAACATTCCTATCTGCTATCCAAGCTAGGACTTTTGAATATTTTTCCAAGTCCTAGCTTTGATAGCA
>MU781104.1:164145-217854 GCA_026770625.1 Nicotiana glauca
GGGGGAAGGGGTGTAAAATGTTAGTTACAGTTAGTAGTTAACCATAGTTACACTTAGTAGTTAACCATAGTTAGTTAAGTTAATTTAGTTGTAATTAGTTGTATAGCTGGGCCCCACTAGTTGGTTAGAGTAGTTAAGCACAACTTTTCTATTTACACTGTTTAGTAGTCTTCATTGTATTCATTCTCTATGTAATCAATAGAGAAGCAAAGTTCTTCTTCTAAAAATTTCTCTCTAAATTTCTCTCTTTCTAATCTTCGATTTCTGATTGCATGCCATTGATTAATTCATCAAAACACCCACTTTAACTACCTATAACAGCCTTTCCACATTAGGGCAAAGCTTTCTAAAGCTGTACACTTAAGCCCCTCAGCTTATCCTATATACAATTGATATGTATCTCAATAGTTATCTTGAATTCACAAGGCTTATTCAGAGTCGGCACACATGACAGACACACCTGAATCTCTAATCTCTATGCTGGTTTTTCTTCTTTGTGTTTTCATAATAAAGAATATGAATAAAAAAGTACTACTTAAACTGATATGGTTGGGTTTGATTATAGGTCTATGACCCTATTCTTTTGCAATTTTTGTAATGCTATTAGTGTTGTTACCGGGGGAATTTGAACTGAGGCAGGTTCATTCCTGTCTACCTTCTTCGTTTGTCCTTTTTCTAGTATTTTCCTTTCTTTCATTATTTTTCTGCTTTTAACAAAATAGAAAATAAAAATAATCTTACTAAGAATATTTAATATTAGAATGATAGGGATGCAATTGGAGCGTTATGATTGTAATTTTATTAAGCTTTGTGATTCACATACTAAGGCATTATACCCACACACAAAAATTACTCATCCTAACTTTGATAACTTTAATGTACTCAAAATTTAGTAAGGTGTAGATTTTAGATTGGGCTTTTTTCACCTTTAGCCCGCGCCAGAATTATTTACATTCGTTAGCAAAAATATGTATAATTTTATATATAATATGCAACTTATATATACCTTTTTCTGCTATTATTTTCATATATTGCTCGGTGAACATAACAACATAACCCTTTATGGCCAATTTAAATTTTGTACAGAAAATGCGGTTTACCAAACATTCTTATTAGGGAGTCTTATTAAGAAACCTAAACACATTACTATATTTTACTGGGAATTATCTGCTTCTTCAGTACGAATTACGAAAGGCTGAAAACTTAAGCCTAATTGTTTTGTCTCTTGACGCAAAACTCTTTTGGCTTTTTATAGCAAAAAGATGCTCAGTTTTCCGAACTTGTATATTTTGGTTTCGTGCATGCCTTTTGCTTTATATTTACTTCATTTTCCCATTTCTCATTTCCAGTTTCATTCAATTCATTTTCCTATTTTTGAAACTTCGAAAGATCAGTCAGTAAAATCATTGGTTTCACCCCTCAGGTTCTTTTTCTTGATTTTATGTTTTCATAATTTCTATCCTCGTGAACAAGTAGCATGCACACGATACATACTAATACTTGTTATATTCTTGCACCAACTTTGCTGTACAATCACATTCTCGCTTCTCATTTTTTTAAAACGTAACATCTTTTTAATTTTTGATTATTTTTAGGCGCATTATCTAACGAGTTTTGCTCGAAAAGTGATCAAAATCTGGGAGTCATGGCTGAAAGTGGCAATGTAGCTTGTACCAAGAGAAAATGGAAGATACCACTCTTTGTTTTCTTTGAAGATATTAGGTACGAACCTTTTTCGAAATGTTGTTTTTATTTATTTTGGTTACTTTGCTAGACATTCAATTTGCTCAAGCATATCGTATTAATGGGGTAGCGCCAGACGCCAGTGCCGAACCCTGGAATTCTCCAAGTGTGTTCAAACTTGAAAGAAGTGGGAAAAAGTTTTCCGATAAAGGGTATTCAATATATGTTATATAGCTCTAAAACCTAGATATTTTCAATGGACGGTTGATCAAGTGAACACCCTTGATAGGATGTAGCTTCACTCCTGATATCGCTCTAATCACTTATGTATTTTTTTGGTGTCCAGGCATGTGTTCAAATTCGATGATCTTGGAATGGAAATCCTAAGTATCGCGTTCCCTGCAGCCCTAGCATTAGCTGCTGATCCCATTGCTTCTCTCATTGATACTGCATTCATTGGTCATTTAGGTATATACGTTTTCCATTCAAGATTTCAGTAATCTTAATCAATATCTCATTTTCGCTAGGTATATCTGAGTGCAAGTAATAGGATTTTGGCATTCAAAATCTTTACTTGACAAAAAACGTGTTAATTTAGTCCTGAAAATAGGCTATATATATGCAAGTAGTTCAAGCCGAGGAAGACTCTATTTCGTCCATCATTGCAGAAAAATTATGTCTTTTACATCAAATACAAATTGCTATTTTGTTATTGATCAGTTTGCCACTTAGCATCAAAGCTGGTTTGCTTTTTTCTGTTTTATCTTTTTGCTTCCTTAAAACAAAAATGTTCTTTCATAACTCAACTTTTTTGAATGCTGGTATCTCACTAAAAAAATAATAATAATAATTGCTGCAAATAAATGTTGGCTTTTCATCACAGGTTCGGTGGAAATCGCAGCAGTAGGAGTATCAATAGCCATATTCAATCAAGCCTCTAAAGTCACAATATTCCCTTTAGTTAACATAACAACTTCTTTCGTCGCTGAGGAAGACACTGTTAGAAGAATTAACGAAAAAGCAGCAATCGCTGACTTAGAGAAAGGTTCAGAGGAGAAGGATGATACAAAACTGACAGTAACTGATGATACTGACCTTGAGAAGCTGGAAAAATGTGCATCGGCCAAAAATGAAACCAAAGAGTCCGCACTGGTAGCAGGTATATATACCTTACGAGATTAACTTGTACACTATCAGGTTACCTAAAAGATAACGAATGAAAATGTCATGTCAGATATAAGCTCAGAGATTTTAGTTTACCGGCCTGATCAACTAATTGTTTACCTTAACAGAATTCAAGACAACAACATGCAAGTCTCCTGATAATCAAAGTAAAGGCAAAGTCAAACGTGTGAAGCGACATATTCCATCTGCTTCAACTGCAATTCTTATGGGCTGCATTCTTGGCCTTTTGCAAACAATCTTCCTTATATTTCTCGCGAAACCAATTCTAAGCTTAATGGGTGTGAAATCTGTAAGTATTAACAATCAATCACCATCCCTTTACATTGGAGCATATACGGTGTTATCCATGTCAGCAAGAAAAGAATTGTGTAACCATCTCATCTAAAAGCTTTAGCTGTCAGAAGGAACACACGTTCATTACTTAATTATAATGTCTCGAAATTGTTTGATTGGTTTCTATCTACTCGATCAAATACAGTATCATATATAGAAAGAGTAATATGTTTTTATCTCATCAAATCATACAGGGATCTGCTATGCTTTCCCCAGCAAAGAAGTATTTAACACTGAGAGCACTTGGTGCGCCTGCAGTCCTTCTTTCTCTGGCTATGCAAGGCGTTTTCCGTGGTTTCAAGGATACAAGAACTCCTTTATATGCTACTGGTAATTAGTTGCAGTTATTTCGTTGCCTCTTTTTATGTATTACAATATTTTTTCTGTACACCAAAGGAAAGATAAGACAATCAATCTAACTCTTTAACGATATTATCTATCAGTTGCTGGAGACTTGACAAATATAGTTTTGGACCCAATCTTTATTTTTGTTTTCCGTTGGGGAGTCAGTGGTGCTGCCATTGCTCATGTGCTTTCTCAGTAAGTCCTTTTATCAGAAACTAATTAATAGACACAGTCATTCACATAGCTTCTAAAATCACACTGTTATGGTTCATTTAGGTACTTGATATCAATTATTCTCCTATGCAAACTGATGACAGAAGTCGAATTATTACCTCCTAGTGCAAAAGACCTGCAGTTCAGCAAATTTCTTAAGAATGGTAAGTAAATGACTGTATAGTACTAGTAAAATAATCACAAGAAGCTGCAGTTTAGATTTGGCACAGTTGCACAAATACTTGATATTTAGTATCAACTTAAATCAAATGAAGGTGATGTAAGACAAGGCATATATGTGCTCATTTGTTTGCTTTTAGATACTTTATATGAGACATGGTATGTAGTACTATGGATTAATTCTCAATAGTAGATACATATGTATTCTTAAGATACTGAAACGACCACCAATATTAGTATCAAATCAATAACGACTCACACAAGCCTTTAGAGCTGCACGAGCATCGCATACTTTAAGCTAGCAACTTTGCTTTTGTTTGCAATTGCAGGATTTTGGTTACTAGCAAGGGTGATAGCTGTCACATTTTGTGTGACTTTGGCTGCATCACTGGCTGCACGTCTAGGCGCAACACGTATGGCTGCATTTCAAGTGTGCTTACAGATTTGGTTAACATCATCTCTACTTGCTGATGGATTGGCTGTAGCAGGACAGGTAAAACACCACCCAGACTTTATGCAAAAATGTCACTGTTAGAAATAAGAGAAGTATATTTACAAGATATGGTAACATTAACAAAACAATAAAATTTCTTTTCTGATTATCGCGATATCTTCTTTTCTAGGCAATCCTTGCTAGTTCTTTTGCTGAAAAAGACTACCAGAAGGCAAAGGCTGCAGGAGTTCGAGTCCTACAGGTACGATTTAATAGTAATCTTACATCAACTTTCAAATTGAATTCCTGGCAATACTGATAGAGTTTTCGTTATGCAGATGGGATTTGTGTTGGGATTGGGACTTGCTTTGGTTGTTGGTATTGGTCTATATTTTGGATCAGGAGTCTTTTCAAAGGACAAAAATGTTATCCGTCTCATAACCATTGCCATCCCGGTATACATTCAATAAATAGTACTATATGTTTGTTTCAATTTGTTCTTCTTTTGTTTCACTATCTTTAACTGTTCTTTTTACCTTGTGCTCCTTCGCCAGTTTGTCGCTGGTACACAACCAATCAACTCATTGGCGTTTGTTTTAGATGGTGTCAACTTTGGAGCAAATGACTTTGCATACTCTGCATATTCAATGGTTAGCTTGTATTACTACTAGTAATATATAGCTATTCTATATTGGAGTTGAATAACTTTGCTTTTGAATCTAATTAGCATACCATTAATGCATATATCGTCTTTTATGCAGGTTTTGGTTGGTGCAGTAACAGTAACATGTGAGTTTGTCCTTTCCAAAAGCAATGGTTACATTGGAATATGGATTGCTTTAACCATATTCATGGCCCTGCGTACCATTGCCGGTTTATGGAGGTAATTTATCATCTCTCTGCTACATGAGAATTAAGTGACGACGTAACCACAACAATAACTACTACGAAGATGCCTCAATTCCAAGCAAGTTAGGATCGTCTATATATATGAAATTGTTCATAATGTACACCTTTCATTAACATTTTTGCTTCTATTTGGTCTACTTTTACAGGATGGGGACAGGAACCGGACCCTGGCGTTTCCTGCGGATTCTATCATCGTCACCAGAAGCCAAGTCATAGAGTTCCTAGCACTTCTATGGCTATTTATATCATACATTTTCCATCTTTCATTTCCTTTGTACTTCTCCTTCTTTTACCTTTTGCTTTTGTTGTTCTTGGTGATGCGTACAGGGTGGAGATTGTACACGCTTTCTACTCATATATGTTTGTATAATATAGTCTGACTTCAATGTAATTATCATAAGATTTTGTAGCTATATGCAGGTATGTACATCTTTGCATACGTAAACTTTAATTGCTTTTATATTAGTGCTATGTCTTCATGACATAATGTTGTACGTTTACACCACAGATTTTGGATTTTGATGACTTTCTTATTCGTGGCTGGATCTAATAAATTTTACATTCTATTTGGATCATTGTTCCTGTCGTTTTATAATGTATTGTATTGTACGTATCATTTTATAAATATAATGTTTGGATAAATTGTATTGTTTATTATCGTTACATAATATTTTGCTGTTTGGTTTGACTGCATCATACTGTACATTTATAAAAAATTATGCATAAAAATAATTTTAAAAAAAAATGAAAAAGACAAAACACCTTAAGAAAGCGGAACAAAGGAGCGAGACAGAAGAAGGCAAAACAAAGGAGCACAGTTAATTAGACTTGAGTAGAAGCAAATTAGTTAAAAAAATAAATAAAAAGGTGGCAAAACACCTTTAACGTTGGCGGCAGAAGTTTTGAAAAAAAACAAAGTAGGTTATAGGTTGGAGATTTGGAGTTAAAATAAAAAAAAACGTAAAAGGTAAAATAGAATTTTTGAGTAATAAGTTAGGACATAATTGAAAAGAAAAATAGGAAACAATCTCACCACACCAAATCGGTTGTTTCAAAAAAGGGGACTTTTTATTGTTCCGGAATAATGAATTTAACAATACAGTACAACCAGTTTTAATGAAATAATCAAAACAAATATTGTTTTAGCATATAACAATACAATATGATACAACGGGGAACAACCATCCAACAAGTTGTTAGAGTTCTCTTGGCGCCATCATTGGATAAATTTGAGTTTATATTCTAAAACTTCTTTCGTACTTGTTTATCTAGAAGGATAATTTTAGCTAGAAAGGACTAGAATTATATATCTTTTGACGAGAAATCTATTTTTGTGCGTGCTATATTTATGTTGTCACATAACAGGGCAATTTGGAGCTGAGGCAGGCTCATTTGGGTCGAGATCCTCTCTAGTAAACGTTTTTCCAATTTTCTCAATAAGGCTTTAGATGGTTGCCACGTGTACTAATGGTGTTGATTTATTTAACTTACTCAAGGACTAAATAGGGTATAAGCTCCTACCATCCCTTGCATTATTGCCATTGTATGTCCCCCAACACCTACCATCCATTGCATCATTACGTCCATGCGTATCATTACCATGGTACGCATCAAAAACTCGCTATCGTATAATATTATAGTAATATACTAATAAGATAAGAAATGAGTTTATACACCTATGCTTATAACCTAATCTCTAAGGTGTAAGATATCTACTTGTATCATCACTTAGTCAACAATGAATCAACTTATTGCGTTTCAATGGCTTTTAATATATTCCGAACTAAGGTCACAACAGAGAACAGACCATGTTTACTAAATGCTCATCGCTGAATAAATTAATTAGTTGCAAAATTTTGATTTGCAACTTGAACTTGTGAACTTATATTATATGTAAAAAGATATTACTTACAATTTAGTAATGAATTTCTCGAAGTTCAGGAAAGAGGGGAAGCTATTGGGTAACATTTTAGTTTTAGCAACTTTGCTGGAATATGACAACAGTAGCTTCTTAATAACGGAATACAATAATATTTCTTGTGGAATGAAAGGATGAAGCTAGGATACATGCAATGGTAACGATGACAAGGATGATGTCTATTTAACCCACATTTTATACCCTAGTTAGTCCCTGAATAAGTTAAATAAATCAAAACCATTAAAATTTCTTTGTGCACATAGCAACCATCTAAAGCCCTATTGAGACAAATTGGACAAAAGTTTACCGGAGGGGATCACAACCCGGCTCATTTGGTGCTGGGGTTATACCTTGACGAATTTAATTTGCTAATCGTGCTTGCATGTAATATTAGCACAAAATTTACAACCCTCCCCCAAACCCCACCCCCTCCCTGCAATCACGCCCAAGCATTTTGCCAGTGTTGCTAACACAAATTCCAAAACCAGGCAACACTGAAATGTATTTAGCACAACCTTGTCCTGTAATCCTAGGTCAACTACCAACCACAAACCGTATTGTCTTACTCCAGAAGCTGACTTAAGATTTGAAAGTCGCTAGTATATTTTTGCATTCAGTCAAAATTTGCTTTATATATAGGGTTCTGTAACTAATATATTTCAGATATATATATCTTTGCAGAGTCCGGAATTAAAATGTGGTTCTTTTGAACTCAAAGAACAAAAATGTGTGGAAAAAAAATATAGTGACCTAAATATGTATAATGCCTTTTAAAAAGACGATATACATTAATGGCCGTTTGGGCACTTGAGTGTATCGTCTTTTTAAAAGACGCTATATATATATAACATTTTTCACTAGCTAAGACGCTATATATATTATGTGAGCCCATAAATAATTCTTCTGAGCTTAACTGACATAACAATAATTCAACTAGGTATTGCATCTTAAGCTAAGATGCTATACCTCAAATAATTAAAACCCCGGACTGGTTTTTGCCTTATTTAATGACGTTAAGGATTTTTTAAAAATCCATTCAGAAATATTCTCAAGTCTTGTGAAATTTTTCTTTGTTAAGTTGTTTTGCATTTTGTCATAATGTTTGAAGAGTGAAAAATTAGTATTTCATTATATTGCAGGGTGAGGTTGTGGTGGCAAATAACTTAGTAAGCTATAGTTTGTCTCCACAATCTCATGTTAAGTTGTCACTTACAATGGAGTACGATACACTGGTATCGTTGTTATATAAAAAAAAATGAGTGTGAGCAAACATCCGGTGAATCTTAAAATAACTGAAAGATATCCGTATTATGTAATTCCGCAAGGGGTTGCTTGTTATACTGAGTTTAACATCGAAGACGATAAAACTCTGAGAGATTTTGTGAGGACTCCGGATGAATATCAAAAATTTATTGTGATAAAACTGTTGGAAATGTATGCCAAGGCTGAAAACGTTCGCAATAATGAGGTTGCACAAAGTAGGGAAATCCCTCAATCATCGGGTGATTATTTTGGAGCAATTTTAGCCGAACAGGTTCCTTCACAGATGGAACAGATTCTTGGAACCTCTTCCTCAACCTAACCAACCCCTCAGATGCACTTGCTTCAATAGACCCACTACCCCTTCCTCTTTCCAACTTTATTCCTCTCCAGCATATTCCTCACTCCACAATACCATAGCTCATTTTCTTTAGTCAAACCAACAAGAGTGGATGAATGTTCAACAACTCCTTCTTTTCTCTTTTCCCTTACAACACCTTGAGCACCCTCACTCGCATTTTCTTTTTATCTTTACCACCAACTTTTTCAGATTCAGTGGTTTCAACCCCAGCCACAGTTCCAACCAAAACTAATTTATTTTCCAAATTCTCAGCAACTTCAAAAATTATATCAGATGCAATTTTAGAACTAGAAGTTACCTGCTTTGTTTCAGATGAAATGATTTCTTCCCCCTCAGTTGCAGACTTAAATGATTCTTCAGATATCTGGGATTCTTCTTCCTGACGTGCTTTTAACCGCTCACTAATTTTCTTGATTTCTTATCCTCCAGCGATTACCTCGCGAGCAATCATCTTGAAACTTCCTTTATTAGAGGGGGTGTAGTTGAAGATGTGATATATGGTGTGGGTGTATTTTCCGTGGGTGGTGATGAGAGATTCTCAGAAAGGGTCGACATTGTTGTGTTTGAGTAGATGAGAGAAGATAGGGAGAGTTTAATTGGGTAGTGATAGAATTTCTAGAAACTCAGAAGTCTACTCAAACTGGGGGTCTGTTTGAAAAAACGTTGATGGCATTCCCTAGAATCTAGGCATTTATTGCGTTGGGGACTCTCCCTGGGTGAAACTGCTTCTTTTCTTAATAGATAATCTCGATAGAGGTCAGGATTAGATGGGACTCTCCATTTAATCATGATCCAAATATAATTATTTCATAATATGCAGAGTAAAGAGTACATACCATGTAATCTTGATGAACTAGGTTCTTCACTAAGAATTCTCTTGTGTAAAATATGAATTTTCCAAGAAAATAAAAATAATATCATTAGAGATTAATGAGATAATTTAACACATGACACAAGAGTATACTAGTGAAAGTATAAGGCTGAGCAAAATCTAATCTAATTATGCACAAAATTCACAGATTGTCTAACCAATTTTTGTGTTAGAACCGGCTCGTTTTAGGTGATCTTTATCATCCCTAAATCCATCATGTTTCTTTCAAAGTTATCTCTACTTAGAGATTTTATGAAGATGTCAGCTATTTATTTGTCAGAAGCACAAAAGTCCAATGTGATCAAACCTTTTTTATATTTATCCCTCAAATAATGATGCCTAACATCTATGTGCTTAATTCTTTTATGATGAACCAGGTTCTTGGCCATACTAATTATACTGGTGTTACCACAAAAGATGGGGATACAACCTACATCAATTCCAAAAACATTAATTGTTGTTTGATCCATAAAATTGAGCAAAACATGAGGCAGCAGCAACATACTTAGCTTCAACAGTAGACAAGGCCATATAATTTTGCTTTTAGGCATACCAAGATACAAGATATGAGCCAAGAAGGTGTGTCATACCTGATGTGCTCTTTCAATCCATAATAAAACCTGAATAATCAACATATCCTAATAAGTTAAATTTACTACCTTTTGGATACCATAGACAAAGGTCAGTGGTGCCTTTTAGGTATCGCAAGATCCTCTTGACAATACTCAAGTGAGACTCATCTGTGGTTGTTGCAATATGAGTGTCGATTTCTTTGGAATCCTCCATTTTAAACCTTTTAAACAACTCTTTCACATGCTTCTGTTAATGGATCATAGTTCCCTTTAAATTTTGTATTATTTATAAGCGTAAAAGAAATTAAGCTCACCCATCATACTCATTTTAAATTCACTCCCTATTAGTTTAGCAAATTCTTTACTTAGCTTACCAGTAGTTGCTCCAAAGATTATACCATCAACATATATCTGAACTACCAAGAGATCTTTACCTTTTTATTTCAAGAATAAAGTATTGTCGATTTTACCTCTCTTGTAGCCATGCGCAAGAAATAATTTTGACAATCTTTCATACCATGATCTTGGAGCCTGCTTGAGCCCATAAAGTGCCTTATCAAGCTCGTACACGTGATCATGACATTCCTTTCTTTCAAAGCCCAGAAGCTGCTTGAAAAACACTTCATTTGAGTTTCTTACAAGGCCAGTTGCTTCATCATAATATTCTCGCCTCTCAAAAAGAATATTAGTTTTATCACAAACCACATGTACACTTTATTTTATACATATACTTCTTTTGTTATAACTCTTATAAGCTTTACTATGTAAAGAATATCCCAAAAATACTCCCTCATCACTTCTGGGATCAAATTACCTAGGGAATTTTACCTCTCTTGTAGCCATGCGCAAGAAATAACTTTGACAATCTTTCATACCATGATCTTGGAGCCTGCTTGACCCCATAAAGTGCCTTATCAAGCTCGTACACGTGATCATGACATTCCTTTCTTTCAAAGCCCAGAGGTTGCTTGAAAAACACTTCATTTGAGTTTCTTACAACGCCAGTTGCTTCATCATCATATTCCCGCCTCTCAAAAAGAATGTTAGTTTTATCACAAACCACATGTACACTTTATTTTATACATATACTTCTTTTGTTATAACTCTTATAAGCTTTACTATGTAAAGAATATCCTAAAAATACTCCCTCATCACTTCTGGGATCAAACTTACCTAGGGAATCTTTACCATTATTATGCACAAATCACTTACATCCAAATGACCTAAGATGAGATATATTTGGTTTTTTTAAGTAACTCATAGGGAGTCTTCTCAACAAGATGTCTAGTCATACATCTATTTATGATGTAGCAAGTAATATTCGCAGCTTCTGCTCAGAAGCTATGAGGCAGTTTACTAGAAAGAAGCATAGTCCTAGCCATTTTTTCTAATGTCCTATTATTTCTTTCAACTACTCCATTTTTGTCACGAACCCAATCCCGATCGTGATGATGCCCAACAACAATTGCTAGGCAAGCCCGTCCACTTAACACCCTCAATCCGAGCATGAAGCTAAATACCGGTTAATTAATTATTTATAACAGTTAACAAGGCTTAATGATTCAACTGATAGATAAGGACAATACTGAAAATCATGATAACATCAATAAAACTCCCAAAAGACCTGGGGTCATGAGTTTAGAGTCTCTAATAACACAGAGTAAAAATAAATCCTCAGTAATACTGATGTTCTAAAATGCGGAAAGATAAAAGGGATAGGGGAGGATCCGGGTCCTGCGGAAGTTAGGCAGCTACCTCGACAACTCCTGAAAGCTCTGGAAGCAGCAAACAACTCAACTAAGCTCCCGGAACACCTGAATCTGCACACATGGTGCAGGGAGTAAAGTGAGTACTTCCAACTCAGTGGTAATAGACATATATAATGGCTGACAGTAAGAAATCCCGAAATATAACAATGCAAAGCTATAACTAATAATTCTACGCGTTTAATGGTGGAACAACATCAGGTAATAACAGACAAAGCAGATAGACATCTATGCATGAATGCAATGCAATGCACATGACCGCCGCGGCGCGTAGACCGATCCATTTGGGTATCCGCGCTCACTGTGGGGGTTCAGACTCCGGAGGGGCTCCTACAGCCCAAGCACAATATCATCGTAACATTCACTATGGCGTGCAGCCCGATCCACAATCAGTCCAGTTATATGCATGCAAGCCACACGGGCACAGTCAAACTTACCATTTTCAGTTCCAATTATCAGAAATTATAGATTTAGTGTTAAAACCTTAGAAATTTTCTAGTCATTTTGAGACAGTGTTTAACTCAGGACTGATATCATGAAAGCATGGAAACAGTGATAATAATCCCTAAGGGATCCAAATAATCGGCATACAGCCCAAATATAATCATAACAATCCAAGTAGGATGTTTACCAACCAATTTTTAACCAATAACACAGTATGAATAACACTCGTTCGAACTAATCCATAGTCCCCAATCACAAACGACCCCGCACTCACCGTAGAGTATGTGTCTCGCCTCAATATAGCGTCACAGTGTGATATACTGGGGTTTCAAACCCTCAGGTCATCATCTACATCTATTACTCACCTCAAGCCGGCCACAAGACTAGTCCGCTATGCCTTTTCCTCTCGAATCCGCCTCCTCGCGCGTCGAATCTGGTCAAAACTACAGCGAATACATTACAATAGGCTAATGGAACATAACCTAATTGAAAGAACTCGAAAAATACCCAAAAACACGAAGTTGGCAAAACCCGAGCCTCGGGCCCACTTCTCAAAAAATTACAAAATTCACATCATCGGAATGCTCGTCTCACCACGAGTCCGTACATATAAAATACACAAGAATCGGAGTCCATCTGACCCCTCAAATCATCAATTCAAACCCTTTTAAGTTTCAAGCCCTAACCTCCATTTTTAACCCTTAATTCCTTGAAATTTAGAGATTAATCCATATTTTTACACCATAATAACATAATCCGAGTCCAATAATTCTTACCTGATGAAAACCCTTTGAATTCTCTCCAAAAATCGCCCAAGAATCGCCTAAGCCGAAGTCCAAAATATTTTCCTTCTCTTTTCCAATTCGTGAACAGTGTTCACTTTAATTCCAGGTCGCTTTCCGCTTATGCGGTCAATTAACCGCACCTGCGGTCCCGCACACGCGACCAAATGACCTCTTATGCGGTTTCACTTAAAAATCCCCCAGACCACTTTTGCGGTCTTAAACCGCACCTGCGGTTGACGCTTCTGCTATCACCATGACCGCTTATGCGGTCTCCACTATTTCCCCAAGACCGCCTCTGGATCAAAATCCGCTTTTGCGGTGTGCGCTTTTGCGGGCAGATTTCCGTTTCTGTAAAATATACTAGGCCCCTCAAGGACCACTTTTGCGCCTTATATCCGCATCTGCACTCCTACGGCTCTTTTTCCGCAGATGCGGAAATACCAGAAGCTAGAAGATCAGACCTGTTGCATGCTTCCAAAATTCCCGTTTAACCATCCGAAATCACCCCAGGCCCCCGGGACCTCAACCAAAAGCATCAACACATCCTAAAAATTATTGAAACTTGTTCCAATCCTCAAAACACGTCAAGCAATGCTAAAACCATTAAATCACATCGAATTCAAGCCTAGTTTTCTTCAAAACTTTCGCAATACGCATTCAATCAAAAAACCCGACCAAACGACGTCCGAATGACCTGAAACTTTGCAGACATATCCAAAATCACCTAACAAAGCTACTACAACTCTCGAAATTTCATTCCGACCCTCGAATCAAAATCTCACCTATCGACCGAAATTCGCCAAAATTCGAACTTCGCCAATTCAAGCCTAATTCTAAACCGGACCTCCAGATTCAATTCCGATCGCACTCTTAAGTCACAAGTCATCCCCCAAAGCTAACAGAATCACCGAAATTCACATCCGAGCCCTCTAACTACATAGTCAACTTTCGGTTGACTTTTCCAAAACAAGCTTCCTTCTAAGAGGCTAAGTGCCTCATTTCCAACTAAAGCAATTCAATTCTATCCGATCCATTCAAATACTGATATTGAAACATAGAGCAACATAATATGGGGAAAATGGGGTGGTAACTCACGTGACAATGGGCCGGGTCGTCACAAATTTGCTGTGGAGTCCTAGGAGAAAAAAAGTTATGATTTATGCCATGCTCATCATAAAATCTAGCCTTCTCAAATTCAGTACCATGATCCAACCTAATTGATGCAAGTTGATTACCTAATTCTTTTTGAGTTTTTCTAACAAAACAAGTGAACATGTAAAATGCTTCATATTTAGATGTTAAAAAAATGTCCAAGTAAACCTATAATCATCAACAAGCATCATAATATATCTCTTACCACCACTTCTCAATGTTCTTATTGGTCCACAAAGATCTATATAGACCAGTTCCATCATCTTGGTAGTGCTTACCTTTTGCTTGCTTTTGGGAGAGGATCTTACCTGCTTCCTCCTTTAACAAGCCTCACAAACTTTATCTTCCTTGAAATTAATGTTAGGTAGCCCTATCACTAAGTCTTTGCAGACTAGTTTGTTGAGTTGGCTTAGACTGGCATGTCCAAGTCTTTTGTTGCCAAATGAGGGGATCATTATGCGATACACTTAAGCAAGTGAATTCATTATCTAAAAGTGTGGACAGATCCACAATATATATGTTGTTCACTCTTTTTCCCAGCAAAACTATCTTGGCAGTGGTAAGATTAATCAAAAAGCATTTTGTAGAGGTGAATGCTACCATGTAACCTCTATCATAAAATTGTGATAAATTTATTAGATTTTACTTCAGTCCATCTATCAAGTAGACATTCTCAATAGAGTGAGAATCAATATTACCTACCTTTCCAGCCCTAATGATCTCACATTTCTTCCCATTTCCAAAGGAGACATTACCTCCTATAAGGTCCTTAAGTGAAAGGAACTGGTTCTTGCTACCTGCCATATGCTTTGAATAGCCACTATCCGTGTACCATATTTGGCTAATCCCCTTCACTTGGACTTACAAAAGGAAATTAGGTATTAGTCTTAGGAACCCAAATTAGTTTGGTTCCCTTTCTATAGGAAAAAGGATGAATCAAATTCTTTTTAGCCCAACTTAGCAGCCTATTTTTTCCATGAACAAACTCTTTCTTCTATTGACTTGCTTTCTCTTTTGCAGTGCATTTGCTTTTATAGTGACCAGTGTTATCAGAGTATGAGCAAATTTTATTATCAGGAAGTGTGAGATACTTGCTTTTGGGATCCCACTTAGGTACATTGTTCCCATAGTCAAGTCCTCTTCTGTTGCTACTATGGTGTTCTTGTAGCCATGAAAGTACATCATAGGACCTATTCCATTTACAAGTTTTGTCTAGCTCATGCTTGACCTTGCTTATATCTTCCTTTAGGATTCTTACCTATTTATCTCTCTTATACAACTCATCTTTTATTTTTCCTACATTTTCTACTAAAGTGAGTTGTATGTGACCAACTGTATTTTTGCCTTTTCCTAATATCAATTTTAGATTTTCAGAGCTAAGTTCAAGGACAATTATGTCGAGTACATGAACCTAGTTCTTTAACACAGTATTTTCACTTTCAGTTTCACTAGCCCTAAGTTTCAGGTTTTTACACTTAGCTTTCAAAATCATACATTCTTTTGACAGCTATTTTTTTCATTATTAACATTCTCATATTCATCAATTAGCTTTAATAGCAACTCAGTTAACCTTTCTTTAGATAAAAGTTTAATATTTTCTTTTAGATGAAAGACACTTACCTTGGTTTCTTCATCAGATTCTCCAATAGCCATAAGTACTTGTTCATCATCATCATCTGAGGTTTCATTTGATCTTTCTCCCTAACCAACAACAATACCTTGGTTGATCCTTTTTTTGTTTCTTTTCATGGGTTGAACATGTTCTTTCTTCGTGTTCCTTCGTTCAGCTCTTTCCTATTTCCATTTAGTTTCCCACAAAGGACGGTTTTTGATTTGGTGATCAGTCTTTCTACACTTGTAGCAGCCATCATTGGCTTGCTTCTTATGATCTTTTGCCTTCCTGTAGCTTCCACTTCTTGAAGAACCCTTTTCTCTCCTCATGTAATTCTTGACGTCTTTGGTGATCATAGTCATTTCATCATCTTCTTAGATCAGAACCCTCAGTGATTTTGAGAGCCAAGCTCCTTTCCTTCTTAGGTACATCCATTTTCATGGTTTGTATCCTAAGTTCATAGGTAGTAAGATTTCCAATCAATTAATCTAGTGGGGGAGTGGAAATATTCTTTGATTATTTGATGGCAGTTGTCTTGCTCTCCCAAGTGATAGGCAATACCTTAATAAGTATCTTCTTGACTCTTTCTTCTTCAAGAATATTCCTTCCAAGAGATTTTAGCTTATTTGTCAGTGTAGTGAACCTTGAGTACATCTCTTGAATGGTTTCTCCATCCTTCATAGCAAATTTCTCATATTGAAAGTGTAATAGAGTTGCTCTTGATCTCTTCCATTGAGTTGTTCATTCATGGGGCCACTTGCAGTGTGCCCCAAATCTGCTAGGCAGTGGGACATCCTTGGATTCTGCTGTACTCATCTGGACAAAGGCCACAAATAAGCCATTTCTTGGCTTTAGCATTCTTCTCCCACTTCTTCAATTCCTTAGCAGTGCAATCCGCTCTTATCTTTGGCACATATACTCCTTAAATGGTTTCTTCAAGGTAGAGAATGGATCATCAATGACAATATCACATAGCTCATAGTACTCTCCTTTAATGTGATCTCTCATTCTGTTCTTCCACCAAGAGTAGTACTGGCCATTAAAGACTGGTGGCCTAGTAGTGGATTGTCCTTCTCAATTTCTAGGTGGTGCACTCATCTTGATCTTCTTATAAGGTATTAGCCTCTTCAAGGATAACCCGCTCTGATACCAATTGATATTTTATAATTCAATATTGAGCGGTGGTGATTTATGTGGTGTCCAATTTTTCGTGTGCATAGATTATAGAAGGACACGGCTCTTCTAAGTGTTTCTTACATTACTGTTGTGGAATAATAAAAAAAGAAAGTAAAGAACACAAGTATTCTTACATGGAAAACACCCATCTTAAAAGGTAAAAAAAACCACGACCTACTACCCAGCAGGATATTTTTCCAGCACTTCACTAAATCACTGAGACAAATTGTATTTACAAAACTCTTAGTAAACCTAAGGATTACCTCTAACCCTTTGTGGCAACCATCATCTAGCTGTTGTAACAACTTCAAGTTAACTCTAACTTGAATACTACACTTCAAAGTACCTGGTACAATTGCTTCTAGATAAATTTAAAAGGTATAACTCAAAAGCCTTACTATAATGAAAATTAGAATAAAAGACAAACACTTGAAATAGGTTCTTCTATCTGGTCCATGTAGCTTCAGGTTCGCACACTTGAATCACACAGAAATTGCTTGCAAAATGCCTTGCTATTTTTCTCTCAATTCCTTCTTAACAACTTCAACATTTGTGCATTCCTGTAAAATGAGAACATCCTGAAATATATAGAGTTAGTAGAATAGGAAATAACTAGAGTTCTAATGCTATACTCTTCCTTGGTGGAAGAGTTTAGTGATCTTCAACTTCTAACTCTTCCCTTATCTAGGATAGAGTTATCTTCTTGTAAAGAGTCATTTATCTTCGAGTAAGGAGTCATTCTCCTTATCACTTATACAATCTTTTTGTTCAGAGGATATCAGATATAATCACTTAAGCTTATCTTGCTCACGTGCTTTCCTTGTGCTCGAATCTGCCTATGTCTGTGTACACTATGTATGGACCTGGTTTATGCATGAGTTCCTTTGTCAATCATCAAAACAAACTTCACTTAGGCCAACACTGCAGTTGCAGCATTTGCTACAGATTCAACCTCTTATCCTTTGCTTAGTACCTGAAGGATCTTATTGTAGTGCTCCTTGGTAAAGAAATGAGCTGGTAAATCAGGTGGAATCAAGGAAAAGTGATTGTGTGACGCCGGAATTTGATCTCCATCACTTGTAACTCTATTTTCATGAGTATTGGAAGGACCTCCTCTCTTTCTATTTTTGAAATCTTGAGGATAACCATGCAGTTTGTAACAATTTTCTTTGGTATGCCCTTTGTCTTTGGTATATTCACAATAAATCCCAGATTTTCCAAATGAATTCCTAGGCTTAAAACCTCTTGTAGTAATTTGTATTGAATCCTCTATTATTGTTATAACCTTCATTATAGTTAATTTTGAATGACTTATTGCTCATTATTCCTGTAGCTTTATTATAATCAATTAAGGAAGAAGCACATTTCCCATGTATTCTTTGACTCTCCACATTGATAATCATGGCATAGGACTGATTTGCGTTAGGCAGTGGCCTAGTCATTAGAATCTGATTCTTAGCATTCTCATAGGACTCATTCAAATTAGTAAAAATTGATATTGTTTCTGTAGCTGGTAGTTCAGTATGCCTCTTAGATTCAGGATATGCACGGGTAGGTAGAGGATCTAGAGTTTCATACTCATCCCGCAACTCTCTAAGTCTAAAGAAGTATAGAAACATAGGAGATTTCCTAAGTTAAGGTAGCAATCTTTTTATGCAGATAACAGGACCTAGAAGCATTGACCTTATCAAACCTTTCTCTAAGATCCTCCCACACTTTGTGTATATTGGATGCATAGATCCTGTAATAATTAGACTAGGTGATACTGTATCCATTATCCAAGCTAAAAAAATAGCATATACATCTGTCCCACAACTCATGTAAGCTAGAATCATACATCTCCCTACGACATGTACCCAGAACAAAACGTAGCTATTTTTACCATAAAATACAATTTTCATTGATCGAATCCAAACTGAATAGTTCTCAGAACCTTGAAGTTGAACATATACATATATATAATTACTCTATACTAAATATATAATATTATACTTACGATATAATAGCTAATATTATATCGAATATAGCTCATATTAAGTAACATATATATATATATATATATATATATATATATATATATATATATATATATATATATATATATATATATATATTGAAATAAAAGTAATTTAATTTTTTTAGAAATAGCGATCAACTTTGGTCGCTATTTTGGCCAAAATAGTCAATATTTATTTTCTACCTAAAACAACGATCAAAGTTGGTCGCTATGTTTAAATCCAAAATCAAAATCGGGTTTGCCCTCCCAATCTCTTATTTTCTTACCAAAAAATTCCCAAACTCTCTCTCTCAACATATTCTCCACCCCTTCTCTATTTTCCTTACACAAATCAATCCCCTCACCCCTTTCCACCACTGTGACTGCGTGCCACCATTCCGCTGCTACCACTGTCCGCCGCTACCACTGTCGTCGGAGCCGTTGTCCCCGCTATCACTGTCGCCGGAGCCGCTGTCCCCCACCCCTTGCCACCACTGCTTTTTAATCCTCCTTTTAATGTACCAAGGTTAGTAATCTACCTTCTTAGCTGTTTAATTTTTAATTTTTGCTATATAATTTTATGTAATTTTTTCAGAATTTTTGTCTATTTAGCATTAGATTTTTTGGTTTGAACTACATTAGATTTATGAACTTAAAGAAGAAATTATGATCTTTTTGTTCTTTTATTAATTTATATTTAGTTAAATTGTGAAAAGAAATAATTCATACATTAGAAATACCTAAATAAGAGTACTTGTAAATACATTGTCCTAAATAAAAATATATTGTAAATACTTGAATTAAGTAAATTAATTTATTCTTGCTTTATTTATATAGATGGAACATCGTACTTGGATATACAATAGGAATTATACTAATCAGCAGGAATTGTGGTAGGATTTTGTAGAAGGGGTTGATGAATTTATTATACATGCAATGTCACTTCCGTCATACGTAAATGAAGGAGTAATTAGGTGCCCTTATATTAGGTGCGACTGTATGAAAGAAAATCAGAGGAAGTTAAAGTTCATTATATAGAGAATTACTTTGTGTGGACTAATCATGGAGAGATAGATGGTAGCCATGGGATATTTCATAACATGGTTGTAGATAAAAGTAGTAGGTCGGTGGAGAATACGAACTATGATTTTAGAATTCATGATATGGTTGCGGATGCTTTTGGGATGCACTTAGGGGGTGAACCCAATGAAAATATTGAAAAAACTCCTAATGATGACGCAAAACGTTTTTATGAAGCTTTAGAGGAAGCTAGTCGTCCACTACGTAACAGAAGTTCGCACTCTGAGTTGTCTGTTGTAGTTAGATTACTGAGTATGAAATCTAATTGGAATATTTATCAAGGAGCCATGGACTCTTTCATTGACCTTATGCGTGAACTAGTTGACCCTGATATCGAATTACCTAGTGATTTCTACAAGGCAAAGAGATTAGTTTCTAAGTTAGGAATTTCATCAATGAGAATTGATTGTTGTGAAGATGGTTGCATGTTATATTATAAAGATGATGCAGGTTTGGACAGTTGTAAATTTTGCAATAAGCCTTGTTTCAAGAGGCTTTGTAGTGGGAATATGGTCTCTATCAAGTCGATGCATTATTTACCTCTTATACCTAGGTTAAAGAGGTTATATGCGTCTATGAGTTCTGCTCCTCATATGAGATGGCACTTTGAAAATAGAAGACCATCTGGTGTTATGAGTCATCCTTCAGATGGAGAAGCTTGGAAGCACTTTGATAGGACATATCCAGATTTTGCTAGTGAACCAAGGAATATTCGATTAGGTCTGTGTGCGGATGGCTTCACGCCTTTTACTGTATCTGCCGCACCATATTCATGTTGGCCTGTCTTTTTTACACCTTATAATCTACCACCCCAGTTGTGCATGACTAGTCCATATATATTCTTAAATTGTATTATCCTCGGTCCACGTAATCCAAAAAGTTTGATTGATGTATATTTGCAACCTTTGATTAATGAGCTAAAACAATTGTGGTACGATGGTATTGAAACATATGACATATCAACCAAGCAGAATTTCATTTTGCGTGCTAATTTAATGTGGACAATTAACGATTTTCCTGCGTATAGAATGTTGTCTGAGTGGATGACTACTGGGAAGATAGCTTGTCCTTACTGCATGGAAACTAGTAAAGCGTTCACTTTGAAATATGGCCGAAAGCAATCATGGTTTGATTGTCATCGTCAATTCTTGCCTCCTGATCATGAGTTTAGAAGGATGAAAAATGCATTCAAAAAGAATAAAATTGAATATGATTTCCCACCTCCGATACTTTCAGGTGAGGAAATTTGGGAGAGGGTCCAGAACTTCAGTAAAGTTACTAAAGCTCCACCTTATAGATTCCCCGGATATGGTGTGACTCATAATTAGACGAAACAGAGTATATTTTGGGAGTTGCCTTATTGGAAGGATAATCTTCTCCGTCACAACCTTGATGTCATGCATATTAAGAAGAACTATTTTGAGAATTTGTTCAACACAATGATGGATGTTAAAGATAAGACAAAGGACAACCCGAAGGCTAGAATGGACTTACAAAAATATTTCAGGTGGCCTGAATTATACTTGCAGACAGCAAACAATGGTAAGGTTTTCAAGCCCAAATCAAGTTACACATTCATTTTGGAGGAAAGACGGCAAATTTGTGATTGGGTAATGAAGTTGAAGATGCCTGAGAGTTATGCGCCAAATTTTGGGGAAAAAGTTGATATGGAGGTAAGGAAGTTGAGCCATTTGAAAAGTCATGGCTGTAATGTTTTCATGGAGACCTTAGTGCCTATTGCATTTTGTGGTTTTCCTGAACGAATCTGGAAACCCATCACAGAGATTAGTTTGTTTTTCAAAGACTTGTGTTCTTCCATATTAAGGAAAGAAAACCTACTCCGGATGGATCAGAGCATTCGTGCAACTTCTACTAAGATAGAAAAGATATTTTCATGTGGGTTTTTTGATATGATTGAACACCTTCCAATCCACCTTGTAAACGAGGCACGACTTGGAGGGCCTGTTCAATGCAGATTGATATATCCCTTTGAGAGGTAATATTTTAAGTTTGATGTAATTTTCTATTTTAAACGAATGTTCTTGGCTAACCCGAAATTATGTGGGACAATTGACAAATGCAAATAATTTGTTAAGCAGAGGAATAGGATTGAAGGATCTATATGCGAATCTTATCTTGCGAAGGAAACTGCTCATTTTTGTTCTTATTATTTTGAGAGTAATATGCCATATGCTAGGAATAGGCCTAAGAGGCACACGGTCGACCTTAGGAATGATCCATTATATCCGCCTATGTCCATATTCAATCAACCAGGCCTATGTTCTAAGGATGTTAGAAAGAGAAGTTTGAGTGATATGGAGTACAAGTCAGCTACACTTCACGTGTTGCTAAATTGTCCCGAAGTTGTACTATATCCCAAGTAAGTATTGATTTAGTAGTTATCAAAACCTAAAAATTACTGTGATTACATCTCAATGCAACTACTAAAAGTATTTGATGTGTCACAGACACTTTGTGGGTCAATTTGGCCATGATGCTGTATATACGAGATTTGATACGTGGTTCAAACAATTTGTAAGTTTCTCCTTAAAATATTCTAACACTATGTAGGTAAACAATGTTTGGAAGTTATGGTAACTTATGAATTTTTTTAACGATTTGTAGGTAAATGATCCAAATAATGGTGTAAATCAATTTTTGAAAGATGTATCTTGGGGACCTGGGTTGAGGTCACAGAAATGTCTAAGCACGTTGTGAATGGTTATAAGTTTCATACAGAGGATTTATCTAAAAATAAAAATAGCAACAACAGTGGGGTGTGGGTTCAAGGTGGTGATGACAACCAAGATGGAGATATTGATTATTACGGTGTGCTCAAAGAAATAATAAAACTAGAATATACAGGTTGGCCATTTAAGAAATTGATACTCTTTAGATGCAAGTGGTTTGACCCACATCCAACAAGTGGTACAAGAGTACACAATCAATACAACATAATTGAGGTTAATCATAAGAGGGAGTATGATCGCTATGATCCTTTCATAATTGCACATAATGTTAGGCAAGTGTATTATGCTCCTTATCCATTGCGGTGGAATAAGTCTGATTGGTGGGTTGTAATAAAAACCAAGCCTGTGGGTAGGGTAGAAGTCGAGAATGTGTTAGATGTTGCATATCAAAATGATATCTCCAGTGTTTACCAAATAGTGGACGAAGTTTTAGAAAATGATTTGGATCATCCTGAACACATCTTAGAAGAATTTGATATGAATAAAGTAAGAATTATAGAAAACAAGGAAGAAGAATCAACTGATAAAGCTCAAACTAGTGAGGAAGAAGAATTCTCGGACGAGGAACTATACGTCGATGAGCTTTAAAAAGCTGGTTTCTTTAATAAATCTCGTTTATAATTAGTTTATATATATGTTTCAATCTAACTATGTATTATATTATGCAGATGACAGGCAAAGGTCGAGGTAACAGTGATCCTACTGGTTCTCGGGGTCGAGAAAAGTCTAGGAAACCAAAGAGGAGGGTAGAAGATACTACTCAATCCCTTCCTGCCTCTTCACAAATGCATGTGCCTATGCCTATGTGTGCGCCTCCACCCCATGGCTATTCTGAGCTGCCACAGCATCGCCAGCCCTACACCTTCGTGTAGATGCCAGGTCTTTCTTCACATGGCCATAGGACCGTATGTCCGACATACAGTCTACCTATCTCACTACCATGTGGATCGCATCCATCATCATCTTATGGATCGCATCGATCCATGCCACATCTATGTTCACAACCATCTGTGTCACAGCCACTCGGGTCACAGCTATCAGTGTCACATCCACTTGCGGCCCATACAGCTATGTCGCAGTCCCAAGGCTCACAGTCCCAAGGCTTGCAGCCATCTTCATCTGGGACTCCATCTATTGCAGGCCTTCACCTGCTAGATACTAGCTCTGACCCCCCTACACCTTCCACACATGCCTCCGATATACATGTTTCGCATGGTGATGCTGATGATGACGAGGAGGTGCATTATGATGAATATGGCAGTATCATCATAGTCCCTGAGGATGACGGGTAAGAGTTATTTGTTATTTTTACTTTTATTGTTTTGTACAATTTTACTAAGATATTAATGTATTTTTTTAATTAAATTACAGTTTCATCCCAAGCAATATTACTACAAGGATTATCACCAAAGCCAACAGAAAGCTTTATGATGGTCCTTATGCGACTTGGAGTGAATTTCCATTCTCGCTGAAGGAGCAAATCTTCAATTAATTTAAGGTATAAATATTCTTTTAAGCAGTATAATTATTTATATTTATGATATTTCCATCTAAATATGTATTATACAGTATAACTTAGCCTATATATATCGAATTATATCGAATTTAGCTAATATTATATCAAATTTAGCTTATATATATCGAATATAGCTTTTATATATATTCGATAAAAGCTTAGTGCGTTAATACATAATTAAGCAAAAGTTAAGTGCATTAATACTTAGCTTTTATTAACTAATGCACTAATACTTATTGCATAGTGTGTGTATATATATATTAGCTAATGCACTAATATACTATATTATAAGCAGTTAACTCACTTAATTTTTGAATAATTATTAGCTAATAAAAGCTAAGTATAATATATCGAATATAAATTTTATGATATTTCCATCTAAATATGATATTTTCATATAGTACTTAACTTTTGAAATACAGAGCAAGTGTGTATGGAAACACCGCTATAATGCGGATGTGGCTGCAAATTTCCATCTAAAAGCTCAAAAGCGGTTGTCCCATTGTTTCTCCAAAGCTAGAAAGTTGAACCAGAAGCCTGGCTGGTTGCTTCAGAATTTATGGGATGATTTGCAAAGGTAATCGCTTACCGCAGAGTTCTTACAGAAGAGCGAAAAGGGAAGGAAATCTCGGGCATCTGAGAAGTGAGGATCCTTGCACACTTGAGGTGCGATCAGCCTAGGGACGATAAAATGAAGAATGGTACGTAATTGCTTAATTTATTTTAATTTTCAAAGTATATCTCTTCTGTTTATTAACTAAAATTTATGAGTTTTCAGGAAAAAAAGTTGGGGCGTCCGATGAACCAAGATGAGCTCTTCAAGGAGACTCATATTGTAAAGAAGAAGAAAGAGACGGACCAAGAAAGGTGGGTCGAGGGCCGAGCCTCGACTGTACATGTAAGTTTTCACTTTTAATTAAGAATTTTGATTTAATTTTATATAAATTTTGAATTACTAATTCAATATAATTTTTCTTATAGGGTCGCTTCACAGCTAAAGTGGAGCAATTCATACGCAGTCGCGTGCTGCAATCCAACTATCGGACAAGGATGCTGAAAGAATGTGGATGCAGACTGCTGGCAGTCCAAAATGGAGGAAGGTACACGAGCTTCCTAATAAGAAATTCCATCGCTATAAGTACGGAATGTAAGGAATAGGGACTTCCTCGCAAGCTGAGCAACTTGATGGGGAGAGTCTCTCCTCTATGCGGGAGACTGTGGCAAAGCTCACATCCGAGCTAGAAGCCGTTAAGGAGAGGGAAAAGCTTAGAGATATTCAATATTCTGGCATGCAGGAGCAAATTAAATCTCTCCTAGATTTTGGCAGTTTTCCGATTCCCCGGTCTCGTGAGTCATCACCAGAGGCTCGCCTTCCTTGTGCTTGTTCCTCCCGTCCTCCCCGTGATCGTTCTTCCCATCCTCGGCAAATACACCATTCTCGATACTGTCTTGGTGATGAAAGTTCATCAGATGGTGATGATAATGATGTACAGAACAATCCTTGAATTTTACACTTTCAACTAGACAAATATAATCGGTTTTCGAATGGTTTTGTAATAACAGTTAACTTATTAGTTTGGTTAGCTTAAAGTATAAAGTTCTATTGAACTTTATACTTTGTTGGTTAAAATGTTGTTGTTGTTGTTGTTGTTGTTGCTTATTGTTGTTGTTGTTGCTTTTTATTATTGTTGTTGTTGGCATAAAATGTCTGTTTAGGAATTTTGGTAAGCGAGCAGGTGGTGTAGCTACTATAACAGGCAGTTCCTGCCAGCAATATACCAAGAAAAGCGACCAACTCTGATCGACATTTGATCGCTTTTCAATTAAAAAAAAATAATTTTCTGGAAAATAGCGACCAAAGTTGGTCGTTATTTAACCCAGATTTCAAAAAAGCAACCAACTTTGGTCGCTATTCCATTAAAAATATAATTTTTGGGAATATAGCGACCAAAGTTGGTCGCATATTACTAAAAAAAAAAATAATTCTTGAAGCTAGCGATCAACTTTGGTCGATTATTTTTAAAAAAAAATTAAAAAAATTTATAGTAAAGCGACCAACTTTGATCTATATTTTACAGATTTTAAAATATAATATTGACCAAAGTTGGTCGCTATTTTATGATTAATAATAAATAAAAAAATGTAATTTACAGAAAGAGACCAACTTTGGTCGCCAAAATTATAATATTAAAATATTATAGCAACCAAAGTTGGTCGCTATACTCTTTACCCGGAACATTTGGTCCTTTTACCTAAGAGACCAAAGTTAGTCGCTAATTAGCGACCAACTTTGGTCCCTAAGGTAAAGGGACCAGCTTAAGATCGACCAGGCCTGTTTGGTCACTGTTTGGTCGCTTTTTGGCCAATAAGCGACCAAATTTGGTCGCTTTTCTTGGTCGCTAAAACCCGAATTTCTAGTAGTGAATGAATCAACTTATTGCGTTTCAATGGATTTTAATATACTCCCAACTAAGGTCACAACAGAGAACAGACCATGCTTACCAAATGCTCATCGCTGAATAAATTAATTAGTTGCAAAATTTTGATTTGCAACACTACAACATAATGCATTTATAGCTACAAAATCTCAACTACAAATCTAAATTTCGTGGCTAGTACTTAACAATAGATACAAAAAATAGAATTAAGTCTTTTGCCATAGTAAAATACCTCGTGGCACAATATAAAGATTGCTATATAGTTTATTTGCTGTGGCAAAAGACTAAGATTATTTGCTATGAGTATATATTTCGTTGCAAAAAAGTATTATCAATATAGCTACAATGCTGAAAATATTCGTAGCAATAAGTATTTGTCCTTAGCCACGGATCATATAAAGTCTGTAGCTAACTTTTAGCTACGCTACATTTTGCTACGGATGCTACGGAAAAAAATATTGTGGCTAAGGTGTTTAGATACAGAAATTTTTCATATTTAGCTATAATATATTTTGTAGCTATATGCAACATGTTGTAGTGCAACTTGAACTTGTGATTATATTATATGTCGATCCTCCCACGGTAAGCACCATCATACCCAAACACTTGGGATGACTTTCAAGAGAAGTTTCCCTCCGTGCATCTACAGACTTGGGCTGTTAGCAGGTATCCTTCCTTTATTCACCCTTTCAGTATTCCTAGTGTGAAGGAGGACTTTAACTGACCATACCTCAACATCATTGCTCCTGAGCTGATAGAGCGAGTTACCTTTACCAAGGAAGGTTTTACGTGTGTCTATGTGTACCCCTTTGCTTTGGGACTGTTTTATTTGAGTAGGGACTTGACCCTGCGATCTTGGAGTTATGCCATCGGTATTAGATCTGTTTGGCACATGTAGGCCTCTTTGTGTGGCGAATGGTGGACTGTTTATGCCGATTGTGTGCGGAAACTGCAAAACCCTAACCCTAACACACATGATGAATATCTTCTCCCTTAAAATATTCCACGGGGAAGCAATAAATTTTAGTAAACATTGTCACCACACCCTACTTACCAGTGTGGATAATGGCAATGACCGTGGATGGATGGAGTGATTTGTTATCCCTGCTACTAAGAATATTATCCTAGCCACAACTCCATCTTTTACTGAATCATGAAATTATTCACATAAGTTTGTAATTTATTAATCTTTTTCCATCGTAAAAAGATTGCCTCCCTTAATTGTTGACATTTTTTATTTCTGTTTGCTTCAGCTGTTCGGTGGACACTACTAAGGTTTGAAGGCCTAGACCATGGGTTCATAAGATTCTAGATATTACAATACCAGTGTTACGCCTCGCAATATTACGATGATGTTACGCTTCACAATATTAAATTACTACGATATTGCACCTTGTAGTATTGTATGTTGAATTGGTCGTAAGGTAATTAACATAATTTCAATGAAATGATTATCTGGAGTTTATAAGGATTATGCTATTTCACAAGTAATGAGTAAATTCGTGAAGGTGAAAGGGAAAGCAAGTCAAAGAAAATAAATTTTCGTCCAAGTTTGGCATGTTGGGATAAAATTCGGGCTGAGCGTTAATACCCGATATTTATGGACTAGTACCATACAATGTAGCATATGACCATGGTAGTATGATATATAAAAAGGTTATAAAAATACGTAGAATTTTAAGTAATTTAAGACGATTCTTAATTATGCGGGTAATTGGTTCATTACCAGGTAATAAAATATTACTTAATTAATTAATTGATTGTGGGATAAGATTTAAAACCCTCCCCACCCCCCACGTGGCAGCAAGACATTAACCCACCAGATGACTCTTGATCAATTTGGATTAGGTGGCAACATAGAGTATTAATCTCAAGACAGCTCAATTTGGATTAGGTGAACATACTTAAGTGGACTACCATGATTGGAATAATTCTTTGAATCTTCACTCAAAAACCGGTGACTTTTGCTAAAATCTCTGAATTTTAGTCTTAAGCTCCTACTTCTGATATTGACTAACAAACAAAGTAATTCTATTGGCTCTCTTGGATTCCTGATAAGTAAAGGGAAGTACTTGTTTCACTCTATGTATCAATTGAATGAAAAAAATGAAGAGTATTTTACGTTTTGCAAAGTTGATATTTGTGTTATTGGGTAGTCTATATGTTGCCTCAGCTCATAGTGGGGTGCAACATTTTCCAAGAATATCATACGGATTTTGCCATACTCCAGGTATGTTAAGGCTATTCTTTATTTCTTTTGGCATGATCTATACGACACAAACGAAATGAGCAAATGCACAATTTCCATAAATGAGTCTATTAATAGAAATGTTAGATTTGCATAAGTTCTTGATTCTCCATGTGTCATATTATTCAATCATCTGTTCATGGGTCTCAGAAATATACGTAAGTTAAAAAAGTTTACTTCATGATATATTCAAAGACATAATGGTCTTATGACACTCCAAGAGATTTTATTGATGTACTTATCATGCATTGCATTCATGTACATTGACCCATGACCATATGGAATTATATACACGTATATATGTATATGGGATATGGAAAAAGGTTATAACGTTATATACACACCACCACTTGATCAGCTGATATATGTTGATGAATTGCCCACAATGGCTGAGATGATACGATGGGATGCCCTCAGAGGCTTGATGATGTTATGAACACATGTACCTATATACTATATACGACATGACATTTATAGGCATATGCATGGCATTATAGATACTAGTGATTCACAAAGTCATTCAGATTTACATGTCGAGTCTTTTACCATATGTTTCTTTCATGTCCATTATTTACCAATTTTCATTCCTTATATACTCGTTACATTATTTATACTGACATTCCTTGTGCCTGGGGACGTTGTATTTCATGCCTTCAGGTCCCAATAAAAAGGTTGAGAGCCCTCCAAGTAGGCTATCAGCTTATCGGAACATGTTAGTGCACTCTATTTGCTTCGGAGTTACTTGTTCGGTTAGTATGATTTAGATGTGTATTGTTTGGTATGGCATGACTCTATCCCGAACTTTATGAAAATTATGTATTCTTAGAGGCATGCTGACAGATGTCAGTTATTTAAAAGATTATATAGCCTTGTCGGCCTATGTTCAGTGTATGAATGGTTATTTTGGCCTTATAGGCACATATGCCTTATGTATAAATTGGTATCACATGTTGTATTCTACTTATCCCATGGTATCCTTCCAGCTCAATTATCTATGAGAGTATGATAAGAAAATATATGTTATGTTGGTACTCGATTGAGTAAGGTACAGGATGCCTATAGCGGCCCGTCCAGGCTCGGGGCGTGACAAAAGTAGTAATAGAGCAGTTATGTCCTAGGGAGTCGACAAGCCGTGTCTAGTAGAGTCTTGTTTATGGGTGTGTCGTGCACCACACTTATAAGTAGGAAGCTACAAAGAATTTAGGAGTGTCACTCTTTCTTCTTACTCTAGATCGTGTGTTAAAGCTTAGTTGTAAGAACACAATTTCCTAAACTCGATCTTATTCATAATACGACGATGCTTACATTTACAAAGATAGTTGGTAAAGAATTGAATACGGTGGTGAAAGAGTCGAGCCAGAAGAACTCAATGAGCTTTTGGAAAAGGAGCCTTAAGGCAAGAATATCTATCTACCTTTATGGTAAAGACAATGAGAGATTCAGAAGTTAAATACAAGTTTCAAAAAGTAAAGGAAGCATGGTGAAAGAGGATACGAGGTACCCAGCTAATGAAGATTATCCTTATTTACCATTCAGTAAGAGAGACATAAGCGTTTTGAGTTACCTTCAACAGTAACAAATGTATGTATAATTGGCCACATCGATCTAAGTTATGTTCTATGGGGGCTAACAAACATGGTTTTAGAGAAGGACACAATATCATGATCCGACTGGGGTTAGAGTGAGCCAGAATGATGGATGAATTATTTGTGTGAGTTGACCTTTCCGAAGGATATTGCAAATGTGCTGATAGATCTCCCTGTGAGACACCCAGATGGTGCACACTAAAATAGTACAGCTAAATATGAGTACTACAAAAATAGGAACTGAAAACCTTGAAGGGATAAACATTACCTTAGTATGGCTCCCGTCCCTAGTAGAGGGAGAATGTTGGCTACCCGAAGAGCCAGCATATGGAGCAAGGGAAGGGAAAAATGAAAGAATGTCTTGTTAATTTTTTCAGGATAAAGTGATATATAGAAATATTAGCAGGGAAGTACAAAGAGGGATAATGAAGCATTACGAGTGAGATGTGATACATGGATGGAAATAGTAGAATGTTATAGAATCTATAGTCAAATGAAGAAAATGACGAGAGGTGATGGGCCTTAAGACAACAAAAGAGTATAGGCCATATAGTCACATCCTCATTTTGAGAAATAAGTTTGCGACTCTAACGTTATTAGTAGAAGGAAAAGTTAGACCCTAGAGTAATAAAAATCAGTATGGAATGGTGAACAAGGTAAACTAAACATGAATTAGGAACTGAGTGATTTGATAATCATCGGCATCATGAGAATTTCATATTGTAGATACTCATAATTTTTTGTTGTTAGTAGTTTAGGGTTCACTAATCTATTTGTGTTGTATCAGAATCCTCTTGTTTGTTTAGAGTCTATTAATTTGGTTTAACTCGTGCCTAATTAGTTTAATATTGAAATCAGTACGTTTAAATTTTCTTTTTGTTGTGATGATTCCTTGGTATGGCATTTTGGTATGTTGAATAAGTTTAATTCTCAAAAAATGGATCATTAATTAGAAATTATGGATTCATGGTAGGTTTAAATGATTCTGATTTGGTGTTGTTTGGATATCAAATTCATTGATGAAAGAATATAGGTTCACATAAAAGCTCAATTGAATTAGAATTTTGCTCTGTTTGATTTCCCTTGTTTTAATCCAGATTTTTGTATTGTTTGCTTTAGTTTGTAAATATTTAGAACTTTCAGGATGGTTAATTGAACAACTAAGAACTTAGGGGTTAATTTGGAAAATAGAAATAGAATTTCCAGATAAGGACAGGTATAGGAAGTTTCTAGAACCTAGGGCAGATGTCCCAATTTGGTTAGCACAAAAATGCGGAGCCGATAAGGGACAGCCAGCTATCTAGGTGGTTAAAAAAGATGCCTTGTAGGCTGGGAATAATTCGCAATGTTGTTTTTGAGCACATGACCTTAGAGGCTTATAAAAAGTGTGCCCTTCTTTCACTCTAGAGTCATTTTTTAAGCACATTTCCCTGCATCAAAGTTCTGAAATACACATAGATTTTCTAAACCCTGAAAAATACTAAAAAAGTTCCTACATTATTTTGGATAAAATAATTGTGCTTTAGTTTTCTGGGTTATTAAGAACTTCAGAGTTGTTCGAGGGATTTCTGGTTTGTCTGGGGTTAAGAAGAGTTTCAAGAAGATGAATCTTATTCTCTCTTGAGTTGTTGGTCTGCTCATTGCTGAATTACTCATCTCCTCTTTGTATTGTTTCAATATTCTGGTACTTCTTGGACCATGAATGATATATGAAGTGCAAATCTGAAACATGTAATCGAGTTGGATATTTAAGGATAAATATTAGCTTTGTTGAATATTAGCTTATGTTCTTAAGAGTTTATCCATATTTCTGTATTAAATTAGCTTTACTGTATGGTTTCCTTTATTAATTCATGCTATTGATATTATATTTCATTTCAAGGTTAGATTTGGACTTTAGCTTATCATGTTGGTTTTTGTTTGGCTAAAAACTCTTTCTATTGAGTATATAGTGCTTAGGCTTTTGTAGTATGGATTTAGGTTAGATGATGAACATCTCCTGTTTGATTTTGTTTAAATTTTTTTAGGTTAGTGGGATGTTCAGTCCAGGGTTAAATTCATATCATGATTTCGCTGTTTTGGCTATTGACTTTAAGTATCTGGATGTCTTTAAGAGCCATTATTGCCATTGTAATATCCAATATAAAAGTCTGGCGCGTCCATACTGTTAGAATCATTACATGTGCGAGTTCAACAGTAGCTAGTAGTAGTTTCAATTTTCAAATGTATGTGGCATGCTATAGAGTAGAACAATTTGGTTAAAAGATGTATAAATTAGCTATTTGAGTACTTTGATGTTTTGGCTGGAATATCCCTTATTTGTATGTTAATGGGCTTTATTGAATCTTTGAAATGTGAATTGTCGTGGGCTTCAGAAGAAAGCAACCTGCCTTGAGTGCTATTGGACCTGGATCTGTGGCCTATTTAGAAATAAGAAGACGTCTGCTTGGTTGCCTTTCTAGGCTCATTTTTTTTAGCCCAGTTTTTCCTTTTAATTAAGCTCTTTGGGTTAAGTCTAACCTAGAATGGGCTTTAAATAATTAAAGGCTTAGCCTTGCACTTCAAACTCTTTTACAACTATATCTTCCCATTATATTTGAAAGGATATCACTATGTGTAGTTTCTCTAAAAATTGTTTGAGCTGTGCCATCTTAATTAAAATCTCTCATGGCCCTCACATTAATTTTATAGCTTATATACTAAAAAGGGGAATGTTCGTAGTTGCTTTAGGTGCGTTTAATATATCATCGTGATTGTAAACACGTTCACGTGACATGGTTACAGTTTTCTAAAAAATAAAATCGGAGCATGTGTTCGCGGAACTTCGACCAAACTTCATCGTAATAATAAAATTATTCTTAATATAGTCTGAGGTGTGTCATTCATAATTTGAATCACTTATGGCCCTCTTTTTAAGTGTTTTAAAAATGGTATTTGTGGTGTGCTTTAGGTTCGTTAAATATACCATCGTGATTGTGTAAAAGTTCGCGTGACATAATTACAATTCTAAAAACAAAACTGGAGTATGCGTTCACACAACTTCGGCCAAACTTTCTTAATAATAATAAAGTGTTACTAATTGTGGACACGTTCGCGTGACATGATTTCTGATGCGCCAAACAAATGGGTACACGTACGCATGACCTGTTTCAAGATAATTTCTTAATTAAAAAGGGCAAATAAACATAGGTTCTAAAATGAGTAATTAGACAATTTGATTAAACCAAGTATGATCACAGCAACCATGCTAAAACCATGAAACTCGAAAATACCTAACACCTTCTCCCAGATTAACAGAATTCCTTAATCGGATTTCCGTATTTCGCAAACATTAATACATAGTCAAATCTCCTCGATTCGTGATTCTAAATCGGTGACTTGGGACACCATAAACTATCCCAAATGGAAACTCTGATCTTAAATAATAATCATATTTCGATTGCCACTTAAATTGAAAAAAAATCTCTTGTACCCTTTTCGAGGTAGTAAAAGGAGGTGTGACAATAGGCACAAATGAGACCATCTAGATATTAAGACCATAAAATATCTAAACGACTCACTAGGTGGGTGAATAGGTCCACAAATTTCCCGTATACGTTCCAAAAACGTAGGGGACTCAATCCCAATCTCTGTTGGTGTTGGTCTTATAATTAACTTGCCTTGATAACAAGAAGTGCAAGAAAATTCATTATTTACAAGAATCTTTAAATTATTTAATGGATGTACATTTGAGTTTTTTTATAATTTGTCTCGTCATATTGATCCAGGGTGTTCCGATCAATCATGTCACACAGTACAAAAGTATTGGAATCAGTAATCTTTTGGTTTACGGTAGAGTGCCTCAACTGCGCTAATTGTTTTCCAATACATGCCACAAGATAAAGATGAAAACTTATCAATAACACTCTTTTGGAAAGAGACATTCTTGGTAATGATGAGATATTCAAGATTATTCTTATCTATTGTCTCAATATGATATCCATTTTGGCGGATATCTTTAAAACTCAATAAATTCCTTTTGGACTTGGAGGAGAAGCATTCTCTCTGATAAGTATTGTTCCTTTAGGCAGAGTTATAGTAGCACTTCAAGAGCCTTCAATTAATTTACTACTACCAGAAAGTATGGTAACATCTGCCTTAAACATACTTAAATGAGAGAAATATTTCTTCTCTTTGAATATTATATGTGTCGTACATGAATCAACTAAACAAATATTTTTACAATTGAACTTTGATCCAATTTTGCTTTGTGGAGTATCTATATTTGCTTCCCATAATTTGACATACAAAAGAAATATACGAATAAATATTAGTATTTTCAAAGAAAAAGGGGAGTGGTCCTTCATATAATTCTGAATGAATTATGCACAATATTTTGCAGGTAGACTAACATGTTGTTAAACTTTTACTTATAAGAAACATAAGGATACTATAGTAAAAAACAGAGGACTGAACAAGACTTGGATAATACTTTTAATGCAAATTGTAATGCTAAAATATTCCACGCGGAATGTCACTGGTACTTGCATAGTGAAAAAAAATGCAGCTTGTAAGGCATCTATTCTCAAAAGCTGGAGCAAAATATGCTTATACAAACATTACCAACAAAATATTAACAAAAAGTTCATGAAAATCTAGCCTAAAAGTCGTTGTAGACAAAAGTTGATATATAGGCCACCATGTTTAATAATTGTATATAGTTGGGCAGAAACTTTTAACCAAAATTTTTTTGTCAGTACGAGTACTAGAAATTCAAGATTTAGAGGAGGGACTCATTATCCAAACTTTAATTGAGTGGCAGTAAAAACAAAAAGGAACAAGATTTAAATATTAGTAATATATTTATGTCACGACCCCAAATACCTGGTCTTGATAGCGCCTATCACAATATTAGGCAAGCCAACCCAATCAAGTATCTTCAGTAAACTTCTTTTAATAAAATCACTTTTCTAACATTAATTAAGTCTCAATTTCTTATAATAAATATTTGTGACGACCCAAAGGGTCATCACCTATTTTCTTATTCATTGCGTGCTTTCGAGGCCTTAAAAATCTTATTTTTAGTCGCCTCGATTTGCGTGCACAGTCCGGACGCGTAGCCGGAAAGCCTAAATGTGAAATTCTGTGAAAAATGCTAAAATTTGGTATTAAAATGAATAAGTTTGACTTTGGTCAACATTTTAGATAAACGGATCTGAACCCATGATTTGACGGTCTCGGAGGGTCAGTATAAAAATCTGGGATTCGGGCGTATGCCCGGAATCGAATTCCGAGGTTCCACGCCCGAGAAATGAATTTTTGAGTAAAATTATTTTTCTGAAATTATTAAGGAAAATTAAAATGAAAATTGATTAGAATGTGTTGGTTCGGGCCCGTATTTTGGTTCCGACGCCCGGTACAGGTATTATATGTGATTTAAGATATTTCTGTAAAGTTTGGTTGAAATCGGACGTCGTTCGACGTGTTTCGAACTTAAAGCTCTAAATTTGAAAGTTTATGAAGTTTGAGGAAAAACTAGTGATTTTGAGGCTTGATCCATTATTTTTTATGTAATTTTGGCGATTTGATCGTACGGTTAAGTTCATAGGATGTTGCTGAGGTGTGTGAGGTGTTTACTGACCACAAGAGTCTTCAGTACTTGTTCAAGCAAAAGGAGTTGAATTTGAGGCAGAGGAGGTGGTTGGAGTTGTTGAAGGATTATGATGTCACCATTTTATATCATCCGGGGAAGGCCAATGTAGTGGCCGACGCTTTGAGTAGGAAGTCAGCCAGTATGTGTAGTCTTACTTATATTCCAGTTAGTCAGAGGCTGTTTGCTTTGGATGTTCAGGCCTTAGCTAATTAGTTCGTGAGACTGGATGTTTCGAAGCCCAGTCGTGTGTTGGCTTGCACGGTCGCTTGTTCTTCATTACCTCGCGCTTCTGGGGAGTAGTTCAGTGAGAGTTGGGCACACGAGTCGAGTTGAGCGCAACATTTCATCCCCAGACCGACGGTCAGTCCGAGCGGACTATTCAGATTTTGGAGAATATGCTCCGGGCTTATGTTATTGACTTTGGAGGTTCGTGGAATCAGTTCTTGCCTTTAGCGGAGCTTTCCTACAACAACAGCTACCAGTCGAGTATCCAGATGGCTCCTTATAAGGCTTTATATGGTAGATGGTGTCGGTCTCTGGTTGGATGGTTTGAGCCGGGAGAGGCTCAGTTAATAGGTACGGATTTGGTTCAAGAGGCCTTGGACAAGGTAAAGATCATTCAGGATAGGCTTCGTTTAGCTCAGTCTAGGCAAAAGAGCTATGCAGATCGTAAGGTTCGAGATGTAGCTTTTATGGTTGGTGAGCAGATATTGCTCCGAGTGCCGCCTATGAAGGGTGTGATGAGGTTTGTGAAGAAGGGCAAGCTTAGCCCTAGATTGATTGGTCTGTTTGAGATTCTTGATCGAGTGGGAGAGGTGGTTTATAGACTTGCATTGCCGCCTAGCTTATCAGCCGTGCATCTAGTTTTTCATGCTTCGGAGGTATCACGGAGATCCAGCGCACGTGTTAGATTTCAGCACTGTCCAGTTGGACAAAGATTTACGAGGAGGAGCCGGTAGCTATTTTTGACTAGCAGGTTCGTCAGTTGAGATCCAAAAGTTTTTCTTATGTTCGTGTTTAATGGAGAGGTCAGCCTCTTGAGGCATCGACCTGAGAGTCCGAGTCTGATATGCGGAGCCGCTATCCCCACCTTTTCCCCGACTCAGGTACTTCTTTCTTTTCTCCGTTCGAGGACGAATGATTATTTTAGAGGTGGAGAATGCGACGACCCAAAGGGTTATCATCTATTTTCTTATTTATTTTGTACTTCTAAGGCCTTGAAAATCTCATTTTTAGTCGCCCAAATTGAAATGAAAATTAATTAGAACGTGTTGGTATCGGGTCCGTATTTTGGTTCCGGCACCGGGTACAGGTCTTATATGTGATTTAAGATATTTATGTAAAGTTTGGTTGAAATCGGACGTCGTTCGACGTGTATCGGACATAAAGCTAAAAATTTGAAAGTTTATGAAGTTTGAGGAAAAACTAGTGATTTTGAGGCTTGATCCATTATTTTTTATGTTATTTTGGCAATTTTGGCCCCAGATTTTCCTCCTTCGCGTTCGCAGACCATATCTCGCGATCGTGTAAGCTTATTTCCCTCACTTATCGTGTTCGCATAAGGACTCACGCGTTCGCGCAGGCCAAATCTTTGACCCCCAGTATTTTCCTCTTCGCGTTCGCACTCTTCCACTCATGAACGCGATGGCTTGTCAGCTCCTACCATTCGTGAATGCGACCCTCCTGTCGCGAACGTGAAAGGCAATTTTTGCCCAGTTATATTTAATTTTCAGAACAGTGTGGTCACGAGTTCTTCCTAAAAACATCCGAGTTTCTTCTTCTCCAAGGTCCTTAGGCATCCATTGAAGCTTCCTTTCATCAAGACCTTTTGGGTTAGTAAGTCCCAACTCGTTTTCTTCATTTTCCATCATTATTTATTGAACTCCTAAGCTTAAATCATGTAATTTAGGGTAGAAATTAGGGAAAATGGGTAGAACTAGGGCTTTTTACTTTTTCTTGATTTAGACCTCGTTTTGGGGTCGAATTTGAGAATAAATCATATATTCGGGCTCGTGGGTGTATGGAGGATTTGATTTTGGTCCGAACCTCGTGTTTTGACCAAGCGGACCGGGGGGCAATTTTGGAATTTTTGAAAAGAAAGCTTGGAAATCTATAATTAGGCATTCGGTTTGATTTGTTTAGAATTTATTGATACTATAAAGCCATTATTGTATAGATTTGATTGAGTTGGAGCCAAATTTGAGAGGGAAAGCAGTTGTTGTGGATTGATTTGGCCGTGAAAGTTGAGGTAAGTGTTTGGTTTAACCCTAGCTTGAAGGAATAGGAGTTGCGTCTTGTTTGCTACTTGCTAATTGATCGAGTACGGTGTATAGGCATGGTGACGAGTTTCTATACATTGGTGTCTAGCATGACTGTGAGTCCTTCAATTACGGATATTTTTTGGTTTGGTTATGACTTCCTTGTTTGATTGATGACTTCTATATGTCGCAAAGAGTATGAGAATGGAAATTGTGATATTTAAATTGCGTGGAGCGTTGGCTCGAGTTGAAATACAAATTGTGAGATTATATGAAATAAGTAAATATTTGGAGCGTTGGCTCAAGTGATAATGTAAATTATGAGATACACGTGAAAGAAGAGAATGAGTTATTGTGTTGCTCCCTTGCCGTGATTTAATGTTAAAATGTGTTCCCTTGCCGGGGTTTATTGTTTAACTATGTTCCCTTGCCGGGATTTCTATTATAAACTGTAAATTCCCTCGCCCCTTTGTATGTGATTGATGTTTGGGTGAGGATGAGTGTAAAGCACGAAGGGTGGTGCCGTGCATTGTTTGTTTATGGTAAGGAAAGAGTGTAGAGCACGAAGGGTGATGTCGTGCATTGTTTGCTTATTATGAGAAATAGAGTTAAAGCACGAAGGGTGATGTCATGCTGCACGATCTACCATTCCGTGCTGATTCTATTGATATATGTGAGGAATGAGAGTAAAAGCACGAAGGGTGATGTCATGCACATGTTATTGCTTGGTGAGTATGAGAGTAAAAGCACGAAGGGTGATGCCGTGCAATTGTTGATTTCTGCTTCATTACCACAATCCAAACTTATACCAATCTTCAAAACACCTCAAACAACATCGAATCAACCAAAACACATCGAATTCAAGCCTAGGATTCTAAAATCTTCTGAATTCTGCTTTTGATCAAAAAGTCTATCAAACCACATCCGAATGACCTGAATTTTGCACACATATACCAAATGACACAACGGACCTACTGCAACTCCCGGAATTCCATTCCGACCCCTATATCCAAATCTCACATATCAACCGAAAAATTCCAAAATTCTATTTCGCCAATTCAAGCCTAAATATACTCCGAACCTCCAAAACACATTCCGATCACGCTCCTAAGTCCCAAATAATCTCTCAAAGCTATCCCAACCATCAGAATTAACATCCGAGCCCTATTTCACATAAGTCAACATCCGGTTGACTTTTCCAGCTTAAGCTCAATCAAAAGAGACTTAAGTGTCTGAAACCTCACCAAAACCTTTCCGAACCCGAGCCAACCAACCTGATAATACATAATACCGATAAACACATCAATCAGAAGTAGAAATGGGGGAAATAGAGTGATAACTCATGAGAAGACCGGCTGGGTCGCCACATCGTACCCCTCTTAAATAAATGTTCATCCTTAAACGAGTCAAGAAACATACATGAAGCCTCAAATAGGTGAGGATATTTGCTCCGCATCTCCCGCTCAATCACCCAGGTAGCCTCCTTCATGGGTCAACCTCTCCATTGCACTTTCACCGAAGCTATATTCTTTGACATCAATTTTCGAACATGACGCTCCAAAATGGCTACTGGCTCCACATCATAGGTCAAATCATCATCTAACTGAACCATGCTGAAATCCAAAACATGAGACGGATCGCCAATATACTTCTAGAGCATAGAAACATGAAATACCGGATGAACACTCGACAAGCTTGGGGGCAAGGCAAGCTCATAAGCCACCTCCCCAATCCTCTGAAGCACCTCAAAAAGCACAATTAACCGATGATTCAATTTACTTTTCTTCTCAAATCTCATAACACCCTTTATGGGTGAAACTTTCAACAGAACCTTTTCACCAACCATGTATGACACATCCCGAACCTTCTTGTCAGCATAACTTTTTTATCTCGACTGCTGTACGAAACCTCTCCAAAATCACCTTCACCTTGTCTAAAGCATCCTGCAGCAAGTCTGTACCCCACCCGGCTCAAACCAACAAACTAGAAATCTATACTGCCTCCCTACAAAGCCTCATACAGAGCCATCTGAATACTCTACTGGCAACTTTTTTATAAGCAAACTCTGTGAGCAGTAGAAACTGATCCCATGACCCTCCAAAATCAATGACACAAGCGCACAACATGTCCTCTAATATCTGAATAGTGCGCTCGGACTACCCATCCGTCTGAGGGTGAAAAATTATGCTCAACTCTGTCTGAGTACCCAACTCTTGCTGCACAGACCTCCAAAACCGTGAAGTAAACTGAGTGCCCCAATCTGAAATGATGGAAAATGGGACACCATGAAAACGAACAATCTCCCGGATATAGATCTCTACCAACCGCTCTGAAGAATAGGTAGTACACACAGGAATGAAGTGCGTGGACTTGGTCAACCGATCCACAATCACCCAAATAACATCGAACTCCTTCAAAGTCCATTGGAGCCGAACTACAAAGTCCATGGTGATCCGCTCCCACTTCCACTCTAGAATATCCATCTGCTTAAGTAAGCCATCCGATCTCTAATGCTCATATTTCACCTGCTTACAATTGAGACACCGAGCTACGAATCCCACAATGTCTTTCTTCATTCTCCTCCACCAATAATGCTATCTCAGATCCTGATACATCTTCCTGGTACCCGAATAAATGGAATACCGCGAGCTATGGGCCTCTTCTAGAATCGACTCCTGAAGCCCATCCACATTGGGCACACCTATCTGGCCCTGCATCCTCAATACTCCATCATTAAAATTAGTCACATCTCTGGCATCATCGTGCTGAACTCTATCCTTTAGGACGAGCAAATGAGGATCATCATACTGGTGCTCTCTGATGCGATCAAATTAGGAAGACCGCAAAATCACACAAGCCAATACCCGGCTAGGCTCCAAAATATCCAACCTTACAAACCGATTGGCCAAGGCCTGAACATCAACTGCAAGAGGTCTCTCCCCAACTGGAATGTATTCCAAACTCGCCATACTCACCATATTCCTACTCAAGGCATCGTCCACCACATTGGCCTTTCCCGGATGGTAGAAAATAGTGATATCATAGTCCTTTAGTTGCTCTAACCATCTTTGCTGCCTCAAATTGGGATCTTTTCTGTTTGAACAAGTGTTGTAGGCTACGATGATCAATAAACACCTCACAATATACCCCATACAGATAATGCCTGCAAATCTTCAATGCATGAACAATGGAAGCCAACTCCAAATCATGAATAGGGTAGTTCATCCCGTGAGGCTTCAACTGACGAGAAGAATAAGCAATAACTCTGCCCTCATGCATCAATACACATCCAATACCAACTCTCGAAGCATCACAATACATAGTATAAGAACTTGAAACTGATGGCAACACTAATACTAGAGTTGTGGTCAAGGCAGTCTTGAGCTTCTGAAAGCTCTCCTCGCACTCATCCAATCACCTGAACAAAGAACCCTTCTAAGTCAACTTGGTCCAGGGCGATGTGATAGATGAAAATCCCTGAACAAACCAACGGTAATAACCCGCCAACCCAAGAAAGTTGCAAATCTCTGTGGTGGACGATGGTCTGGGCCAACTCTGAATCACCTCTATCTTCTTCGGATCAACCTGAATACCCTTACTAGACACCACATACCCTAAGAATGCCACTAAATTGAGCTAAAAATCACACTTGGAGAACTTTGCATAAAGCTTCTCCTTCCTCAATCTCTGCAACAAAACTCTCAAATGCTCCATATGCTCCTCTTGACTATGTGAGTACACAAGAATATCATCAATGAAAACTATGACAAATGAGTCGAGATAAGGCTAGAACACATTTTTCATCAAATGCATGAATATTACTGGGGCATTGGTCAGCCCAAAAGACATCACCAAGAACTCATAATGACCATATCGGGTCCTGAAGGCTGTCTTAAGAATATTCGAGTCCCTGATATTCAACTGGTGATAACCTGAACGGAGATTAATCTTGGAGAACACTCTCGCTCCCTGAAGCTGGTCAAACAAATCATCGATACGAGGCAAATGATACTTATTTCAACTGCCTATAATTAATGAACATCCTCATCATGCCATCCTTCTTCTTCACAAATAGAACAGGCGCACCCCAAGATGACACACTAGGACGAATGAACCCCTTATAAAGAAGTTCCTGAAGCTGTTCCTTTAACTCCTTCAACTCTGTTGGTGCCATATAATACAGCAAAACAGAAATAGGCTGAGTGCCCGGTACCAGATCAATACCAAAATCAATATCCATGTCTGGTGGCATGCCCGACAGGTCTACAGGAAACACTTCGGGAAAATCTCTCATAATAGGAATAGAATTAATACTAGGAGTCTCTGCACCGACATCCTTCACAAAGGCTAAGTACAAAAGACAACTTTTCCCAACCATCCGTTGGGCCTTCAAAAACGAAATCACCCTACTAGGGACAAAATCAGTAGAATCTCGCCACTCAATTCGTGGCACACCCAGAATAGACAACGTTACTGTCTTAGTGCGATAGTCCAATATATCACTACATGAAGATAGCCAATCCATGCATAATATAACATCGAAATCCACCATACTTAATAACTAAACATCTACTCGGGTCTCCGAACCGCCAATAGTCACCACACATGATCGGTACACACGGTCTACAATAATAGTATCACCCACCGAAATAGATACATGAAGATATTAAACAAGAGACTCACGAGGCATATCTAAATAACGAGCAAAGTATGATGACACAGAAGAAAAGGTAGAATCGAGATCAAATAACACAGAGGCATCTCTGTGGCCGACTTAAACAATACATGTAATCACAACATTTGAATTAACATCATCTTGTCTACATATGAGGGCATAGAAATGAGCATGACCACCATCTGATCGACCTCTGCCTCTGGGGCAACCCCTAGTTAACTAACCCCCACCCCTAGTTGCTTAAACGGGTGGTGAAGTAACTGGAGTTGAAGTCGAGGGCTGACTCCTCTGCTGAGACGGACACTCAAGAAGATGAGGACGCTGCCTCCTCATATGTCCAAACTCTCCACACTCATAGCAACTCCCCGGTACTGGAGATGAGGACTAAAGGGAACCCCTAGCTCCGGGATGACTAGCAGATGCACCTGGCATAGAAGAGCCGTGAACTGATGGAGCACGGGACAAACTCTAGGCTGGAAGGGCATTGAGTGATGAATGGCCCTGATGAGAACTTTGAGAACCATGACCCGATAATGCCCCATGATAACCTGGGAGAGCTGGCTGAGCCTTCCTGAAAAAACGGCCTTTGACGTACTGAAACTGACCTCTTGAAGGAGCACTACAAAAGCTACCAGATCCCCGAGGCCTCTTGGCTACCTCTCCTCTCACTCCTAATAGCGAACTAACTCAATCTCGTGGGCGATGTCTACAACCTCCTCAAAAGTAGAACCTGACACCCTCTCCCTAGTCATGAGAATTCGAAGCTAATATGTGAGGCCATCAACAAACCTCCTGATCCTCTCTCGATCTATGGGAACCAACCAGACCACATGATTAGCTAACTCAGAAAATCATATTTCATACTGTGTCATAGTCATATCACCCTAATAGAACTACTTGAACTGCCTGCGTAGCTCCTCTTAGCGACACTGTGGCACATACTTTTCCAGAAAGAGAATAGAGAACTGTTGCCAGGTAAGGGGCGCTGCACCAAGAGGCCTATGCCTCTCATAAGGCTCCCACCAAGTAAAGGTAGCTCCAAAAAACTAAAAGGTAGTAAATGCTACACCACTGATCTCTAGAATACCCGCTATACGAAGGATCCTCTGACATTTGTCCAAGAAACCCTGGGCATCCTCTTCCTCAGTACTGCTGAAGTCGAAGGCTGAAGTCTACCAAACCTCTCCAATCAATGCTGCTCGTTGTCAGGCATAACTGGTACCATATATTCTTGACCTGGTGCAATCAACTAGGCTAGTGTTGCCCCCAGTGTTTGAATTCCCTGCACCGACTACTCAGGTGTGCGAGCAACGGGGGTCTGAGTAACTCCCCCGACCTGAGAAGTAGTTGCGGTCGTAGTAACTGGGACCGCCTGAGCCAAATCGGCACACACCGAGAGAATTTAAGCTAAAGCCTCCTGAAGGCCTGGAATCACAATAGGCACAACTGGTGCTTGAGATGGTGCTGTTGGAGCATCCGCAACTGGGACCTGATCCTGAACTAGGGCGGTTGTTGGATCTGCAGGTGCTACCTTAACTAATGTACGGGATACACCCCTGCCCCTACTACATCCTCGATCGCATCCTCGGCCTCTGGTGACCCCAGCTGGTGGTACTGGTGGCCATCCATCCTGACCGGTAGTATGTATCCTCACCATCTATGAGAGAATAGAATAAAAAAAGTTTAGTACTAGAATTCAACAGATTCACACGATAGGAATACAAGAATGAGAAGTTTTCATAAAGGTTCTGCAGCCTCCCGAGGATAAATACAAATGTCTCTGTACCGATCCGCGAGACTATACTAAACCGACTCATGACTCGCGAGACCTATGTAACATAGGCTCAGATACCAACTTGTCACAACCCCAAATACCTAAACTTGATGGCGGCAATCATAATACTAGGCAAGCCAACACAATCAATTATCCTTAGTAAACATATTTTAATAAAAAACACTTTTCTAACATTAATTAAGTCTCAATTTCTCATAAGAAATATTTAAATCACTGAAATGTGCGAAAAAAAGTAAAACATCAATCCAACACTGCCCAACAATCTAGTGTCACGAGTCTAGAACCTCTAAATACAACTAACCCGACTGTCTATAACATAATAAGTCTAAAAATGCAGAAAACAAGGATAGGAAGGAGGAAGGCAAGGTTGTGGACGCCGTAAAGCTACCTTGCAGTCTCCGATAAGCTCCAAAAATACTAGGGACCCTTATTTTGCCGCTCGGGCACCTGGATCTGCACATAAGGTGCAGGGAGTAACGTGAGTAAGCTAACTCAATAAGTAACTAAAATAATAAGGTCTGAGTGCAGTGACACGTAGTTAAAAAATCATATATAAGAGTACACAACAGAGTATCAAATCAAACTCAACAGTTTAAAAGTCAGTTACTTAGTAAAAACTTCAGTTTAAACTGAAATACTTTTAAATCATTTACGTAGCAGCTTTCAACAGAGGCTTATTATAAAAGAAGAGTGAAATCACCAAGATATCATACATAGGCCCCTGGGCAAGGTATCACTCATAAATATAGGCTCTCAGGCAAGCCTCTTAGTCAGTCGGACTCAGCTCTCGTCACTCAGCACTCATCTTCAATAATATCTCACAATAATAATAATCATAATTAGCAGTATGGCATGCAGCCCAATCCATAGTTTATGGTCGACTATGCTTACTAGGGGTGTACAGACTCCGAAGGGGCTCATACAGACCAAGCATTATATCGCTGTGGCGCATAGCCCGATCCAATATATACATCATTGTGGTGTGCAGCCCGATCCATATAAGTATCGTTGCGGCATGAAGCCTGACCCATTATATATATACACACACATAATTCTCACTATTACGTCCTCAACCTCTCTCAGTTATTAACCTCACAGTCACTCGGGCATAACAATGGAAATCAAGGAAATTCAGCCCAAACAATTTTCACATTTTTATGAAGTAGAGTGATAAACCCAGGTTTAAACAATAAACAGGTAAAACATGATTGAGAATATGATTTCAAACCAGAAGAGTGAGGAAAACAGTAAAAAAAAAAAGACTCTAAGGGTCTAAACAGGTCGGCACAAGGCCCCAAACATGGCATACATCCCATAATATAGTATCAATCTCTAAAAATAAGTGATATCATAAGATTTAAAATCAAATACGCTGCTTAATAGTCGCTATGGGATGGACCAAGTCACAATCCCTATCAGTGCACGTCCACATGCTCGTCACCTAGCATGTGTGTTACCTTACTTATCAAATACAATACAAAATACCGGGTTTGTACCCTCAGTTCCAGATTTGCAGTGGTTACTTATCTCAAATCGGATGAAATACTATTCTGCCACGCCTTTGCCTCTCGACTCAGCCTCTACTCGCGTCCAATCTAACCAAAATTAGAATCATAACATCAAAATATGCTAAGGAACGAAGCCCATGCGAAAATAATCATATTGCAACTCAATTCCCGAACCCGGGCCCACATCTCGAAATCCGATAAAATTTACATCAATGAAATCCTTATCACTCCACTTGTTCATTCATATCAAAAGTACCAAAATCTGACCACAAATGGACCCTCAAACCCTCAATCAATGGTCTCCAACACCAAGCCCTGATTCCCAATTTTAACCCTTAATTTCCATTAATTTCAAGCCAAATCATTGAAATAAACACCATAGAAATGATTTTAGGGTCCAAAAACCTAACCTCTATGAAATACCTCTTCAAATAGCTCCCTCAAGCTCAAACCCGCATGCGAATGGTGAAGAATAGCTCAAAAATCACGAAGCTAATCTTTTATACTTTCTGACCCAGGCTTTCCACACCTGCGGTCGCATTACCACTTATGCGATCAAGAGCACTGCTTTTGCGGTCACTATTTAAATCCCCTTTCTCACTGCAACCCGAACTGTGCATCTGCGGGCCTGCAGGTGTGGTTCACTTTCGGCTTATGAGGTTTCACTCAATTCACCTTTGACCGCATCTGCGTCTCTAAATTTGCTTCTGCAAGACCGCACCTACGGTCCCCTAGCCGCAGGTGCGGTTATGACAGCAAATCGGAAAAGTTCAACTGCGAAAACCAAACTCAAATCTTCTGTCAACCATGCGAAATCATCCCGAGGCCCCCAGGACCTCAACCAAAAGCAAAACTAAGTCATATTCCACTATCCAAACTTATACCAATATTCAAAACACCTCAAACAACATCGAATCAACCAAAACACATCGAATTCAAGCCTAGGGATTCAAAAATCTTCTGAATTTCGCTTTTGATCAAAAAGTCTATCAAACCACATCCGAATGACCTGAATTTTGCACACGCATCCCAAATGACACAACGGACCTACTGCAGCTCCCGGAATTCCATTCCAACCCCTATATCCAAATCCCACCTATCATCCGGAAAATGCCAAAATTCCATTTTTGCCAATTCAAGTCTAAATCTTCTCTGGGCCTCCAAAACACATTCTGATCGTGCTCCTAAGTCCCAAATCATCTCTCGAAGCTATTAGAACCATCGGAATTCACATCCTAGCCCTATTTCACATAAGTCAACATGGGGTTGACTTTTCTAACTTAAGCTAAATCAAAAGGGACTAAGTGTCTCAAATCTCACCTAAACCTTTCCGAACCCGAGTCAACCAACCTGATAACACATAATGCTGATAAACAAAGCAATAAGAAGCAATAATTGGGGAAACGGAGTGGTAACTCATGAGATGACCGGCTGAGTCATCACATCATTCCCCTCTTAAACAAACGTTCATCCTCGAATGAGCTAAGAAACATACATGAAGCCTAAAATAGGTGAGGATATCTGCTCTGCATCTCCTGCTCAGTCTCCTAAGTAGCCTCCTCCACAGGCCTACCTCTCCACTGCACTTTCATCGAATTTATATTCTTTGACCTCAACTTCCGAACCTGAAGCTCCAAAATGGCTACTGGCTCCACATCATAGGTCAAATCATCATCTAACTGAACTGTATTGAAATCCAAAACAAGAAATATCGGATGAACACTGGACAAGTTGGGTGGCAAGGCAAGCTCATAAGCCATCTCGCCAATCCTCCGAAGTACCTCAAAAGGCGCAATGAACCGAGGACTCAATTTAACCTTCTTCCCAAATCTCATAACACTCTTCATGGGTGAAACCTTCAACAGAACCTTCTTACCAACAATGTAGGACACATCCTGAACCTTCCTGTCAGCATAGCTATTTTGTCTCGACTGCACAGTCCGACGCCTCTCCTGAATCACCTTCACCTTGTCTAAATCATCCTTCACCAAGTCTGTACCCAATAGCCTAGCCTCACCCAGCTCAAACCAACCAACTGGAGATCTACACCACCTCCGGTACAGAGCCTTATATGGAGCCATTTGAATACTCGACTGGTAACTTTGTTATAAGCAAACTCTGCGAATGGTAGAAACTGATTCGATGACCCTCCAAAATCAATGACACAAGCACGCAACATGTTCTCCAATATCTGAATAGTGCGCTCGGATTGCCCGTCTGTCTGAGAGTGAAAAGTTGTGCTCAACTCAACCTGAGTACCTAACTCTCACTGCACAGACCTCCAAAACTGTGAAGTAAACTAAGTGCCCATACCTAAAATGATGGAAACTGGGACACCATGCAAATGAATAATCTCCCGAATCTAGATCTCTACCAACCACTCTAAAGAATAGGAAGTACACATAGGAATGAATTGCACGGACTTGGTCAGTCGATCCACAATCACCCAAATAGCATCAAACTTCTTCAAAGTCCGTGGGAGGCCAACTACAAATTCCATGATGATCCGCTCCCACTTTCACTCTGGAATATCCATCCGCTGAATTAAGCCACCCGGTCTCTGATGCTCATATTTCATCTGCTGACAATTGAGACACCGAGCTACAAATCCCACAATATCTTTCTTCATTCTCCTCCACCAATAATGCTGTCTCATATCGTGATACATCTTTGTGTCACCCGGATAAATGTAATACCGCAAACTATGGGCCTCCTTTAGAATCGTCTCACGAAGCCCATCCACGTTGGGCACACATATCTAGCCATGTATCCTCAATACTCTGTCATTACCAATAGTCACATCTCTGGCATCATCATGCTGAACTCTATCCTTCAGGACAAGCAAATAAGGATCATCATATTGGCGCTCTCTGATGCAATCAAATAAGGAAGATTGAGAAATCACACAAGCCAATACCCGACTGGGCTCCAAAATATCCAACCTCACGAACCGATTGGCCAAGGCCCGAGCATCAACTGCAAGATTTCTCTCTCAAATTGGAATGTATGCCAAACGCACCATACTCACCACCTTCCTACTCAAGGCATCAGCTATCACATTGGCCTTTCCTGGATGGTACAAAATAGTGATATCATAGTCCTTTAGCAATTCCAACCATCTCCGCTGCATCAAATTGAGATCCTTCTATTTGAAAAAGTGCTGGAGGCTATGATGATCAGTAAAAACCTCACAAGAAACCCTATATATATAATGCCTCCAAATCTTCAACACGTGAACAATGGCAACCAACTCCAAATCATGAACAGGGTAGTTCTTCACGTGGGGCTTCAACTAACGAGAAGATTAAGCAACAACTCTACCCTCCTACATCAATACACACCCAATATTGACTCTCAAAGCATCACAATACACGGTATAATAACCTGAAGCTGATGGCAACACTTACACTAGAGTTGCGGTCAAGGCAATCTTGAGCTTCTCAAAGCTCTCCTCGTACTCATCCGACCACCTGAACAAAGTACCCTTCTGAGTCAACTTGGTCAAGGGTGATGCAATAGATGAAAATCCCTGAACAAACCGGCGGTTATAATCCGCCAACCCAAGAAAATTGCGAATCTCTATGGCTGAGGACGGTCTGGGCCAACTCTGAACTGCCTCTATCTTCATCGAATCAACCTGAATACCCTCACCAGACACCACATGCCCCAAGAATGCCACTTAACTGAGGTCAAACTCGCACTTGGAAAACTTTGCATAAAGCTTCTCCTCCCTCAATTTCTGCAACACAAGTCTCAAATGCTCCACGTGCACCTCCTGACTAAAACCCAAACTATATCTGTAGTCTCAACTATTCGCAACCTTTTGTACTTAAGTATCTCGTATCTTCTTCACCTTTACCTTACTTACCTTTCAATCTTGCATCATATCTTCTGTTTCTTTCAAAACCTCCATTTCACGTTACACCTTAAAGCTCTACTGTGATACCTGCACCTCTGGTGCATACAAAATCTCGCGACAACTTCACACTGACTTCTTACGACTTAGCTCTATGGCACAATCTAGAAGCAAAAAAAGGGAAAGATTTTCTAAATTTCCTATAGCCTCTTAATTATAAATATGGCGTGCAACATACCCATAAGTGAGACTCTACTAGGCACGGCTTTGTACACTCTTTAGGACAGGACCCTCTATGATACCACTTTGTCACGCCCCAAACCTTGGGAGGTGTGGCTAGCACTCGGTGCTGCACTGGCCCGAGCAAACCACTCTGTAACTCTCTTTTTTTTCTTTGTAACTATCATGGGCCAACATGGTTACAACTCATAATGTATAACTATAAGTGGGCAACACTGATCAACAAACTATTGTTCTTAAAATATGAATACATATGAGCCGTCAAAGCATCTGACATATAGTAAAAAATGAACCTCTATCTTCAAAGCCTCTAAGATTATTTTATATCAGATAGGAAAGGGTACCAGCCTACCCATAAGTTTGTAGCAAACTCTGACACGACGAATTATAGACTCGACTGCACTCTATTTCAACAACGTATACCACCTGATCAGGTGGTGGTATGTATATAATAGCGTAACCTTTTCCTATTTCCCACATATATAGATATACATATATACACATATATAATATTATCTGGTCATGGGTCAATCTATATGAATGCAATGCATGAGAAGTACGTTAATAAATATCTTGAAATGTGATCACAGCCTACTCCACACTACTAATTAAGTAGCGAGAGAGGGTCAGAGCAGCTTTTACCTGATTTAGGGTCGGGATCGATATCCACATAGAGCTAGAATTTGGAATCGAACATCTATCTAGTGTAGAGTTGTGTATGTGTTCCAAATTGCACTTCCAAATATTTTTGGGTTTTTTATTTATCAAACTACAAATGGTAAATACAACTAGATTAAGCTAAGAGTTATAATGATACGGGTTGTTCAAATGGATTAAAAGGAACTAGGTTAGTAACTTCCACCTAGGTGGTCAATTGACGGATACTTGAGTCTACCGCACGTTTGACATATTTGGGAGTATGATATAACAGTTGCACGACTTTACCCACTCTACACCTTTCGGTGGTTCGAGTGATTTTGCCCGAATTAACTTTCTCGAGACCAATTGGGTATGCGAATTTGCACAAGAAACTAGGGTTCAAGTCGGATATTACTCCCTCGAGGTTTAACCCTTTCATTGGGGCTATGAATCTCTTGAGTACACCCCAATTTCTTATTGGACCAATTTTGGAGACTTAAGATCTCTTTCTCAAGAAGAGCCTAAGTCAACTAAACACAAACTAGTCTTTGCAACCACTAATTCAACAATTAAGCATGAAATTTGTCCAAATATCAAACACCCATAATCAAACTAGCCCTAAAATACAAGACCCATCAATTACCCACACTAGGGTTGAGCCACAACCATAGCTTATGGGTCTAACTACTCATATTTAAAGAAGAAAAGCAACAAATAGATGAAGAACAATTCATATTAATTAATTACTAAGATAAAATAGAAGATTCAACGATGAAATGTAGATAAAATAGCCCAAAATAGCTAAGAAAACTGAAGTCACGAGTGCAGCTACCAGCTAAATCTATCCGCTTAACTTAAAATGGAAACAAAACTATTTATACTAAGCTGACAATTCTGGACAAAAATACCCCCGTGGGGTTAGTGCAGACCGCACAAAATGTACTGTGGTCCGCACTAGGGCTTTGGACATGACAAAACTACTCTCTGAACTTGGGCACTGTGGAACACAGAGAATGGATTGCGGCCGCGAAGGCTTCTAGTGCGGTCCGCATAAAATGGACCGTTGACCGTATTGGCTTGCCACTTGGAATTTGCAGTTCTCTGATTCTTCTCACTATAGACCGCGGAGAATGGACTGCGGCCGCATTGATCTCAGTGCAGACCGCATAAAATCCTAGTGCGGCTGCATTGCCTTTATGCCTGAATGTCATGCTCTCTGAACCACCCAGTGTGGACCACACAGAATGTAGTGCAGCCGCACTAGCCTTTTTTTTGCCTGAGCTTTGTCTTGTCTTGGTACTTGTTCAAGTTTCACTCCTTTTGAGCTGATCTTTGACATCTTGTCACTTTGTTGATCTAACCTGCAATCAAGCACAACTTGTGAGCCTTTTGGGACTATTTTGTATAAATTCCTAATCAAAGCATAAGCAAGAAGGAGTACAAAATGTATCAAAATCACTAGTTATCAACTCCCCCAAACCTAAGCTTTTGCTTGTCCTCAAGCAAACAAAATAAGACCACCCCTTAAAGGAAAATCCTAGAAAATTCAGCTGTCCTAAAGTAACCTCAACTAGCCTCAATTGGGACTAACAATTGTCTTAAATACACATGAACCATTAACAACATTTACTCTTTTAAAACACCATGGATCAAGTGTGACACAAGAGCATCAAGAGTTGACTTAACACATCAAAGTACTATTTCTATTACTGTAGTCATAGTGGAATCCAAACTCACACATCATTAACTCTCCTAAGCAAACCTCACCAATATTGGCACTCAGAACGAGGTCCATGGAAGTTCACTCATCTCTCTTAAGAAAAAGTCACAAGTCCGGCACTAAGTACCATATGGGTGCCCCTTATGTGAGTATCCACTAATGTAAGATCCATTCAGCTCAAGATCATTTAGGGCTTTTATGAAGGCATTGTGAATGCTTTTGGTTCAGGGTAGGAAACGTTTGGTCTAAGTAGGTTCCATCTTCCCTTAAGCACTTCTTTTGTTTCATTTGGCACACTTTTACTTGACTCTTTGAGTCATTTCACTTCATTCTAAGGGGTTAGATAGACACATTGTCACTCTTTCTTATGCATTTCAAACCCTTTCTCCTTTTTCACCTTTCCACACCTTTCACTTTTTGCTTTTCTTGTCTCTTTTTTTATTCTTTTTCACATTGAAAAATCTATTTTTTTGTCTTTTTTATTTTCTTTCTCTTTCATTGCCTTTCCTTTTCTTCATTTTTGTGCATTTTTACCACTTTGTTGCAATCCTCGTCTCTTCCCCCCCCCCCCCCC
>MU781104.1:218055-267243 GCA_026770625.1 Nicotiana glauca
CTAAAGGAAAGATCGGGTGCCAAGAGAGGGTATCTTTTAGAACGGGTATAGGCTTGTATCATGGTTCTTGAAGGAAAAAGGTCTAAGGCTCAAAAAGGTTGACTAGGGATCTTGTCATTGGTAGGTTATAGATGTGTTCAACTATAATTTGGACTAAGAAGAGCCTATAATCATGTCTCAAGTCAAAATTCACTTAGGATTTCGCCTCAACAAACATTTAGGGCAAGTTCTAGACCAATGGCTCGGGACTCGGACTTGCAATGCAATTTCTCACCACACACGCTATGGGATCACTACAGACACAGAGTCAGGGGCCCACAATGATCTTATATATGATTTGAGAATACAATGGTACCAAAAAACCACTTGATGATTATCGGTCAACCCAAGAGTCTCAATGTCACGACTTTTACCATCCTAAACACAATAATTTGTTTTTGACCGTGAGATCAAAGGCAAATGTGCTAGGCCCATGTGAAGCTTTGCTTGAGGCACCCTTAGCTACTAACTACTAAAAACAAAAAAGAAAAATGAACTCAAATCCTTAAGAAGGTTGTCACGCTATCTATCATTGGGAAGAGCCACCCGGTTCACACAAACTCCACCTTTGGAAAGAACCATGGCATTAAGAAAACCAAAGGCTTATTGCAAACATTCAAAACAAAAAGCTATGAACATAAATAAGAGGCTAAGAATAAAAAATTATGGAAAGTAAAATGAATATATAGAAAAGGAGATTTGTCGAATATACAATAGATGGGATGAATATATACAATGTAACATAACTTTATATACAGACCCAAAGTAAACTAAAAGTGCGAGAAATATTGTGAAATGTTAAAAATGTATACAAACCAAAGATGAAAAATAAAGAAAGCATAAAAAGTATCAAATATATACAATCATCTAAATGAATCCAAATGTAGGGACTACCCCCTCAAATGAAAGCTGGCATTGTCCCCAATGCCAATTAAACAAAACAAAGCATCAAAAAGATAAGGGAAAAGGATATAGAGACTCCCTATGGCATCTCTGTCTGCATGGGCTCCTAAGTGGCCCCTGGGTCCTCACTATACTCAGGAACCTCAGACTTATTCCATGTGGGCTGCTGCTCTACTACTAGGACCTAGGCTTGGACCTGGATAGGCTCCTGAGGTACATCCTATGGTTAACTAGAGGAAGCCTCCGGTAGGTCGGCCAACTAGATGACTGCATCATCCGCTCTGGGAATCATCCACCTCCTCTTGCGAGGCCTCTAAGAGTGCTCTAACTGGGGATAAGTTGCAGGTGCAGGGTCCTGAAGTAGTAAGTGCAAAGGCAGCTGATCTGCCTTTAGTCTTTCAACATCAGCTCTCAACTCCTTCACGGACTCCTTGGAGGCCCATGTCTTCCTCAGCTTCGTGTACTCCCTAGTAAGCTCCTTGAGAGTCCTGCTTTGTAAATCAACTGCATCAGTAAGCACCTTCTTATTGTCAAGTATTTTCTTTTGGTTGTCTAGTATCTCCTTGAGAGCATCCTCTATCGACTAGGGAACCTGTGGAGGTGGAGGTGCCGATTGAGCCTCTACTGTGGTAGTCAAGATGGACGACTTGGATGACACTATCTGCATCTTGTTGTTGATACTAAGAAGTGTCTGGCTCAGTCGGTGGCAGTTATTGGATGGGCACGGGAAGATGGAATCTTCGGTTCCGCTAAGGTGGATGGACTAGTAGGAATAGCAGTGGAAGTAAAGGTAGGCTCAGCAGGGGTCACTACCATGACTGGCTCTTCAAACTGGCCAGTTGGAGCAGTAACCGTACTCTTGAAGTTCTTGCTCTTGAGGTTATCATCCCCTTGCATGTTGTACCAAGAAAATGGGGATTTCGCTTTGACCTTGATGTCGAAGGGCCTTTTTTCCACTTTCAGATCCCGGAAGTACATAGTGAGAAAAATGGGGAACATGTGGTTTCTGTCATTTCTCAGCACCCACAATTGAAATTATTCTCAACATCACATTCCCCATATTAATTGGACACCCCGCCATGATCTAAGCCAAAAAAACCACCCAATGAAAAGGTAGGGTGTTGTCATGAGTCGTGGGGTCCAACCTGCTACATAAAAATGTCTCCCATCCCCTTGCCTCAAAGTTCAAATAACGCCTCAAAATCTTGACGTTTGCAGTAAACCAGTCGTGGGTGGTACCCAGGATTGCCAAGTACTGTGCCAACCATGGATGGACCTCCTCACCCAGTTCCATCTTTGCCATGTATAGGGACCCATCCTCCTCATAAAATCCAAGGTAATTGTTGATCGTCTTCCCATAAAACAACACCTTTAAATTACGCAACTTGGTCACCTTTGTACACTTATTGATGTGGGCAACGATGGTATAAAGTTCTTTCACCAAGTGCTCATTGGCATATATACAGTCAGACAGAAAGCGCTCCCAGTCAATTCTTTCCCTAAACTGCCTCCTCACATTGGGGTTGTGAGGTAGCAAATATCTATCTATGAAACTCTTCTACGAGATCAACTTCCTCACCGGCCACCATTCCCGAAATTTATGGTATGCTACTTCACTAAAGAACTGGTCTTGCCAAACCTCCGGCTTCCTAGTCCTAGCAATACACCCCCCCCCCACCTATGGTTCACCTCCTTCTTCTTGCTTTTTTTCTCCCCCTACTGCCTCCCATACTGCACCCTCTCCAGATAATGAAGTTGTGGGAGAGGTAGAGTATTCCCCACTACCTTCACCTGAGCCCTCAGACGACCCAGAAGAAATGTTCACTGACGCTTGGGCAGTGGGGGATGCTGGAGGAGTGTCTCTTAGCTTATGCCTCTCTATCCAGTCAGGGATGTGTATGGGTACCGAGTCTGAGGAGATCTCCCGGGAGGGCTCATACTCACTTCCCAATGAGCGAGAAGCAGCTCTATCAGCGGCCTATATTGCCTTCCTGGTTGCTTTTATTTCCTCCCAAACTTTGGGAGTCAATTTTATCATTTTCTGTTTCCCTCCCCAGGAGGATTCTCCTCTGCCCGGTTGTTTGGATCCTTTACCTCCTCGTTGTTTCACCATTGTCTGCAAACACAATTCAAATAAACTTGTTAGTATCAGTTGCAGCAGTTGAGAAGCGGAATTGTAGAAAAAAAACGTAGAAGGTTGCAGAAGTCACACAGTGCGGACCGCATAAAATGGTGTGCGGCCATACTGGGGTTATCGCAGATCGCACAAAATAAACCGCGGTCCGCACAGAGGTAGGATTTGGACAACCCACTCTCTATATCTAGGCAGTGCGAACTGCACAAAATGTAGCGCGTTTGCACTGGGGCCACTGCGGACCACACAAAATGTAGTGCAGCCGCTGTCCCTCAAACTTCAGAAAACCGACATCCATCAATATGGTCCACACAAAATGGTACTGTGGACCATATAGGAGCACCGCAGATTGCACAGAAATGACTGCGGTCCACACTGAGTGCCCAGCTATGGCACTAAATTAGGGTTCATGTATTTTTTATTTTAAACCCAAATTTTCACCTAATTAGTGTCCCTACTTGTTGCCTAGTGTATTTTAACTACCTATGTCTATTTTAATTAAAAGATTAACTACCCTAACCTAATCTATAGAAGAAAATACGGGAAAAAGAGAAAAAGAAGCAAGAAAATTTTTTTTAGAAGAAATTAACAAAATTGAACAACTAAAAGGCAAGTAATGGTACCAGATATGAGATAAAGGAGCTAAGTAGTTCCAAACAGCCAATTACGAGCACAGGAAATGATGAACAGTACTTTAGGGCTTCTGAGATGCAAAGGTTCGAAAAGGGTAACTGTTGGGCCTCAACGACTATTTATAGAAAAAGCCTTTGGGCCCAGCTCACCTAACGCACAAAATGGATCGCGTTCCGCATTACACAAAAAATTGCAAGCTTTAGGAGGCAACACACTGCGGTCCGCATAAAATAGAATGCGGGCCACAGTGGTCCACCGCAGACCGCACAAAATATAGTGCGGCCGCAGTGGCAAACTTTAGAGAGGTCTATATTTCACCCTCACCAGTACGGTCCGCACAAAATATAGTGCGGCCGTTTGGAAACTTCAGAGTACTGGACACTTATTCTACTATGTCCTGCACTGCACCAACACATTCCTGTAACATCTCACAACCAGTTAGCTTAAAAATAAATCATACACTACAATGAAAATCAAATAAAAACAAGAAGAAAAATACATAGGTTGCCTCCCAAAAAGCACCTGATTTAATGTTGCGGCATGACGCAGGTTACCATCACATCATTTGAAATGAAGAAGTGTCACCACGTGGCTGTCATCCATTTTTCCAAGATAATGCTTGACCCTATGCCCATTCACTCTAAAAACTTCCCCATTTTTATTCTTTAAATCAAGAGCACCAAACGGGGTCACACACACTACTTCAAACGGTTCGCTCCATTTTGACTTGAGCTTTCCTCGGAACAACCGTAGTCAAGAGTTGAATAAGAGCACCAAATCCCCCACCTTGAACTCCTTGCCCCGAGTATATTTGTCATGATGGTATTTCATTTTATCCTTATACAGGGACGAACTAGAGTAGGCATGAAATCTAAATTCATCAAGTTCATTATGTTGCTCCACCCGAAGATTAGCAGTTACATCCCAATCCAGATTCAACTTCTTCAAGGCCCACATGACCTTATACTCCAACTTCACTAGTAAATGACAATCTTTTCCAAATACCAACCAGTATGGCGACATACCAACTGGAGTCTTGTAAGCATTTTGGTAAGCCCATAGAGCATCATTCAACTTTTTAGACCAATCGGTCCTATTGGCATTGACGGCTTTGGACAAAATACTCTTGATTTCCCTGTTGGACACTTCAACCTGGCCATTTGCTTGAGGATGATAAGACGTAGACACTTTCTGGTTGACACCATACTTGGAAAGCAAGGCATCAAAAGCTCTATTACAAAAATATGATCCTCAATCACTAATAATTGCACGAGGAGTGCAAAACCTTGTGAAAATGCTCTTCTTTAGAAATGTGACCACACTTCTAGCTTCATTGTTGGGCAAGGCCACAGCCTCAACCCATTTTGAGAAATATCAACCGTTACAAGAATGTATGTGTTTCTCCACAAGCTTACAAATGGGCCCATAAAATTGATACCCTATACATCAAAGATATCCACTTCGAGAATGGTGTTTAGAGGCATCTCATCTTTCTTAAAAATACCACCTGCTCTTTCACATTGATTACACCTTTTTACGAGATCACTTGCATCTTTGACCAAGGTTGGCCAATAAAAACTACAACTTAGAACTTTTGAAATCGTCTTCGCCCCTCCATGATGGCCACCATAGGGGGACAAATGACAAGCCTCTTGGATGCTAAATTGCTCCTCCTAAATTACACACCTCCGGATCACTCCGTCGGTGAAAATATTGAACAAGTATGGCTTGTCCCAATAAAAGTCCAGACTATCCCGTTTGAGCTTCTTCCTTTGGTTAGAAGAGAGCTCACACATGATGATGCTAGTCACAAGGAAATTAGCAATGTCCGCAAATCATGGCATATCACTCATCGCACAAAAAGTAGCTACTCATCGGGAAATGCATCATTGATCTCTAGGACATCACACGGCCTTCATTCCTCCTCCAAGCGGGACAAATGATCCGCCACTTGGTTTTCACTACCTTTTTGATCCACAATCTCCAAATCAAACTCTTGAAGTAATAAGACCCATCACATCAGTCTAGCTTTGGAGTCTTTCTTTGTCATCAAGTATATAAGAGCTGCATGATCGGTGTGCACTATGACTTTGGCTCCCATAAGATATGGTCTAAATTTTTCCATTGCGAACACAATAGACAATAATTCTTTCTCAGTCACCGTGTAGTTCCTTTGAGCTTCATTCATTTTCTTGCTCACATAGTAATATAGATGAAACATTTTGTTCACTCTTTGACCCAAAATTGCCCCAACCGCAACATCACTCGTATCGCACATGAGCTCGAAAGGCAAGCTCCAATTGGGTACGGTAATGATCGGGGTGGTGGTCAACATATGCTTGAGAAGTTCAAAGGCTTGCATACATCCCTCATCAAACACAAACTTTGTATCCTTTTCTAGCCACTTACACAAAGGATTCACTACCTTCGAAAAGTCCTTGATAAATCGCCAGTAGAACCCCGCACACTCAAGAAAACTTCTAACCTTCCCATGATAGAATTGGGGGGAGGAAGTTTTGAAATCACCTCAATTTTGGCTTTTTCAACCTCAATACCATTCTTTTAAATTTTATGACCCAAACATATGCCCTCCTCAACCATGAAGTGGCATTTTTTCCAATTTAGCACAAGATTGGTGCCCTTACATCGGGCCAACACTCTATCCAAATTGTTGAAACACTCATCGAATAAATCACCCACAACACTGAAGTTGTCCATGAACACCTCCAAAATATCTTCCACCATATCAGTGAAAATGGCCATCATACACCGTTGGAATATTGCCGGTGCATTGCACAACCCAAGGGCATCCGAGGGAAAGCAAAGTTGCTATTTGGACAAGTAAAGTTGTCTTCTCCTGATCCTTCGGAGGTATCAAAATTTGATTGTACCCTGAATAACCATCCAAGAAATAATAGAAGGCACGCCCAGCAAGATGATAAAGCATTTGGTCAAGGAAAGGCAATGGGAAGTGTTCCTTGCGAGTCACCTTGTTCAGCTTGCGGTAGTCTATGCACACCCTCCATCTGGTCACTGTCTGGGTTAGAATAAGTTCATTATTAGCATTGGTCACCACGGTCATACAACCATCTTCAGCACACACTGCACCAGTGAAGTCCATGAGCTGTCAGAGATAGGATACACCACGCCGGCACCTAACCACTTGATCACCTCCTTTTTCACAACTTCTTGCATTATCTCATTTAGCCTTCTTTGATGTTCCAAGGAGGGTTTTGCATCATCTTCAAGAATAATATTGTGCATACAGAATGCGGGGATTATTCCCCAAATATCATCTAGAGCCCATCAAATTGCCTTTTTCCACTTTGTGAACGCCGCCAATATGGCATCTACCTGCATGTTAGTAAGACAAGAGGAAAAAATAACTGGTAAAGTTGAACTAGGGCCCAAGAATTCATACCTGAGGTGTGGAGGCAATGGCTTCAACTCCAACACCGGGGGTTCCTCAATTGAAGGCTTTGTTGGAGGAGTCTTTCTATTTTTAAGGTCCAAGGATAGTTTCCTAGGCTCATAAGAATAAGAGCCCATGCCATGTAAAGCATTCACACACTCCACTCGGTCCTCATCATCATTGACATCAAGATTTAACAACACAGCCTCTAGAGGGTCTTCCACATTGATCATTGCACTAGTATCATCAATTATCACAACTGTGACTAGATCCACAAAGGAGAACACTTCGGTACAATTGGGATGCTTCATGACTTGCCCACATGAAAAATGACCTTTTCATCACCCACCCTGAAAGTGAGTTCCCCTGCTTCCAAATCTACTAGAGCTTTCTCTATAGCAAGGAAAGGTCTCCCCAATATGATCGGAACTTCATAGTCTACCTCACAATCCAAGATTACAAAATTAGCTGGCAAGATAAATTTGTCCACCCGGACAAGCACATCATCAACTATACCCAATGGTCCTTCATTCATCTATTTGCCATTTGCAATCTCATGGAAGTTGGCCTTGGTGGCCTAATACCCAAAGTCTTGAAAACTAAGTAGGGCATCAAATTGATACTAACCCCTAGGTCACACAAAGCTTTAGCAAAGTCTGCACTCCATATAGTGCAAGGGAAAGCATCGGGATCCTCCAACTTTGGAGCCATTGAATGTACTATATCACTAACTTGGTAGGTCATCTTGATAGTTTTGCAGTCCATGGATCTTTTCTTTATAACCAAATCTTTCATGAATTTAGCATAGCCAGGCATTTGCTCCAAAGCCTCCACCAGAGGCACATTAATGGATAAGCTCTTCATTATTTCAATGAACTTTTTAAACTGGTTCTCATTTTTTTGCTTGGCTAGCCTTTGAGGATAAGGTGGAGGGGGCCTATGTAAGGGTGCCTTGGCTTTTGTCACAACTGGCTCTGGCATGTCTATTACGTGTTCCCTAGACGGGTTCACGTCATTTTGCATTTCCACCTCAGCATCCTGAATATGAATCCTCACTTCTTGATTCACATTCTCATCAACTACATTCTCAACCACCAAAGGAACTTCATCTTCTGGCAACTCAACTTCATTACCTAAAATTTGCTTTTGTTTTGAGGCATTCACATCACCGCCTCTTTCTTTCCTTGTAGTTACCGCCATAATATGGTTGTTGCCACCCTTCAAGTTCAATACCATATCACCCGGTAGAGCACCCTTAGGGCGTGTATTCAAGGACTAAGAGATTTGACCTAGTTATACCTCCAAATTCCTAATTGAAGTATTGTGAGAAGCCAATTGCGCATCGGAGTCCACATTATTGTTCATCATCTGTTCAAACATCATTTCAATTCTACCCATTTCATTGTTGGATGAGCGAGGACCCTGGGATGAAAAAGGTGGTGGATTTCTCGGTTGCTGGTACATTAGGGGCCTTTGAAAACCTTGCCTCTGATTTCCCTGGTTGTTGTTCCATCCACCCTAGCTGTTGTTCCATCCACCCTGGTTGTTGTTGTTCCCCCAGTTTCTTTGATTGCTTCGATTGTTGTTTTGATTTCCCTAGTTCGAATTTTGATTATTATTTCCCCAATTGTTGTTGCCTTGTTGGTGATTGTTCCAATTGTTGTTGCATTGTTGTTGATTGCCCCAGTTATTGTTTCCTTGTTGTTGATTGCCCCAATTACCTTGGGATCTCCACTATTGCTGTTGGTTGAAAGAATTTCCTCTTTGGCCTTGATAATTATTCACATATTGTACCTCTTCATTTTTCCCATCATAACCATCAGCTTGAAATCCATTACCATCATTGTCAAATTGATCCAAAATCCCTTGGTTGTGTTGCCTTTCTGTCTTATACTGTTGATAAGCATGTTAACACCCTCCATAGCATTGACTTGGCGAGGATTCTGAGCTTGTTGCAACTGAGCCTTTGCTAATTGGTTCATTGTTGTTGTAAGTTCTGCTATAGCCTGTCCATGGTCATGTTGTTCTTTGTGCAAATAAGTGACTGTGATGTCGCCTTGAGGCACATTGGCTCTACATTGCCAAGCAGAGGATGTGTCAGCCATTTCATCAAGAATAGCACAAGCTTCATCATAATACAGCTTCATGGAATTACCCCCCAGCCAATTGGTTCACAATGCATTGATTTGTTGTATTGATGACCCGATAGAAGGTTTGTTGTATCGTTGCCTCTGTCATATTATTGTTGGGGCATTCCTTCACCATCCTTCACCATACTTCTATATCTCTCCCAAATCTCATGCAATGGTTCAGTGGGCTCCTGCTTGAAGGCAAAGATCTCATCATGTAGAGCTACCATGTGCCCTGGTGAGAAAAATTTGGCAGTAAACTTATCCGCCAACTCATTCCAAGTTGTGATTGAATGGTTGGGGATTCGCTCAAGCCAATCCAATGTTTTCCCCCTAAGTGAGAATGGGAAAAGCCTCGATTGAAGTGCATCCTTGGACACATTGGTTTGCTTGCTCCCCCAATAGGTATCCACGAACCCCTTGAGATATTTGTAAGCATTTTGAGTGGGAGCACCTGTGAAGTATCCACGCAGCTCCAACAATGTCAGCATCATGTTTGTTATTTGAAAATTGCCCGCCCGGATCGGGGGCAGAACAATTGCACTCACATAGCATTGGTTGGGAAGAACTCTAGGAGCCACTCTTGGAGGTGGCAGAGGAGGGTATGGAATATTATCATTTGCATTGGTCTGGTGGCCTCTATATTGTCCTTGAGGTACAAGAGGCACCTCTTCATCTCCATTGTCATCTACCTCCTTCCCCGCATTCACGTTTCCAAGAGGGTCATTAGCATTCAATGCCATTTTTGTACCTGAATTACTAAGACACACAAATTAGTAACTAAGAAGGAAAGAAGAACAACACACAAATCTATCTAGATAGATAGACAAAACCGTTAGCTCCCCAGCAATGGTGCCAAAAAGTGATCACAACCTACTCTCAATTACTAATTAAGCAGCGAGAGAGGGTCGAAGTAGCTTTAACTCAATTTGGGGTCGGGATCGACTGCGTAGGTGTTCCAAATTACACTTCTAAATATTATTGGAGTTTTTGTTTTCTACTATTTATCAAACTACAAATGGTAAATGCAACTAGAGTAAGCTAAGAGTTATAATGCTACAGGTTGTTCAAATGGTTTAAAAGGCACTAGGGTAGTGGCTTCCACCTAGGTGGTCAATTGACGGGTACTTGAGTCTAAGGCACGTTTGACATATTTGGGGAGTATGATATAACTGTTGCACGACTTTACCCACTCTACACCTCTCGTTGGTTCGAGTGATTTTGCCTGAATTGACTTTCTCAAGACTAATTGGGTATGCAAATTTGCACAAGTAACTAGGGTTCAAGTCGGGTATTACTCTCTCGAGGTTTAACCCTTTAATTGGGGCTATTAATCTCTTAAGTATGCCCCAATTCCTTGTTGGACCAATTTTGGAGACTTAGGCTCTCTTTCTCCAGAAAGAGCCCAAGTCAACTAAAAACAAACTAGTGTTTGCAATCACTAATTCAGCATTTAAACATGACATTTGTTCAAATATCAAACACCTATAGTCAAACTAGCCCTAAAATACAAGACCCGTCAATTACCCATACTAGGGTTGAGCCACAACCCTAGCTTATGGGTCTAGCTACTCATATTTAAAGAAGAAAAGCAACAAATAGATGAAGAACAATTCATATTAATGAATTACTAAGATAAATAGAAGATTTAATGATGAAATGTAGATAAAATTGCCTAAAATAGCTAAGAAAACCGAAGTCACTAGCGCAGCTACCAGCTAAATCTATCTGCTTAACCTAAAAATGGAAAAGAAGCTATTTATACAAAGTTGACAATTCTGGACAAAAATACCCCTATGGGGTTAGTGCGGACCGCACAAAATGGACTGCGGTCCGCACTAGGGCTTTGGACATGACAAAACTGCTCTCTGAACTTGGGCACCGTGGACTGCAGAGAATGGACTACGGCCGCGGAGGCTTCTAGTGCGGTCCGCATAAAATGGACCACGGACCGCATTGGCTTGCCACTTGGAATTTGCAACTCTCTGATTCTTCTCACTGCAGACCGCAGAGAATGGACTACGACCGCGTTGATCTCAGCGCGGACCGCACAAAATCCTTGTGCGGACGCATTGCCTTTATGCCTGAATGTCATGCTCTCTGAACCTCCCAGTGCGGACTGCACAGAATGTAGTGCGGCTACATTGGCCTTGTTTTGCCTGAGCTTTGTCTTGTCTTGATACTTGTACAAGTTTCACTTATTTTGAGCTGATCTTTTATATCTTATCACTTTGTTGATCAAACCTACAATCAAGCACAATTTGTGAGCCTTTTGGGACTATTTTGTACAAATTCCTAATCAAAACATAAGCAAGAAGGAGTACAAAATGTATCAAAATCACTAGTTATCAGAACGTCATAAGACCATTATGCCTTTGAGTAATGTCATGAAGTAAACTTTTTACAACTTACGTATTTTTATGAGACCCATGAAAAGATTATAGAATAATATGACACATAGGGAGTCAAGAACATAAGCATCTCTAGTATTTTTATGAATAGAGTCATTCATAGAAATTGTGCATTTGCTCGTTTCGTTTGTGACGTATAGATCATGTCAAAAGAACGAAGGGATAGCCTTAACATACCTGAGCAGCAAGTGAAAGCCCTTAAGCAGAAGTTTACCCAACTCAAGACTCGGTGATAATCTAGAACTTTAGTTTAATCGATCAACTGTTATGAAACAATAAAAGAACAAGAGCAATATTACAGAAAAAGAGAGAGAGGGAATTTTTATTGAATTTTGGGATGAATTACAATGGAATAGAACCCTCTATTTATAGGGAGATGGTGACATAGCCACGAAGTAATAAACCCTAGAATCTCTCTAAATATGGACATTCACTATAAATAGAATTCATTTATAACACTCCCCCTTGAATGTCTATTCAACAGACAATGTGCCTCATTAAAACCTTAACTAAAATAAAACCCAATGGGAAAAAAATTCTAGAAAAGGGAAAAAGTACACATATCTAACAATACGCCTTTTGGTTGGCTCATTAAAAACCTTGCAAGGAAAACCCAGTGGGACAAAAAACCTTATGAGGAAAAAAGAGTGCAATGCGCATTAACTCCCCCTGATGAGAGCATCAATTCATATCTTTGAGCCTTCGCATTCAATCTTGTGCACTATCTTAAAAAGATCGTTGGTAGATATTTGATAAACAAGCGAACCAGAGTAACTTCAACGAATTTGTTTCACCTTGAAATCATCATCCTTGATAGATGTATTGTCTCCATATGATTTTGTTGAAATCATCATTTCAATATCTTCACGTAGAGATGAAAACTCTTGCTATCATATATCATGCCTATAGTTATAGCAAGATACATATGTGCACAAATTGCACTTAAGATGTAGTACTTCATGGTCATAAATTCTATATGCTTTAAGCAATTTAAATCCTTCATGAATTGTCATATAAGTTAAGTTCATATAAGCCATATAATAAACTTTAGGTGCATATCAAATTTTCATGTCATGCTAGACATATATGATATCGAAAACTGATTGCACTACCATTGACTTTATACTTTTAAGTGTTTGAACTACATGTCTTTCATATGAAACCAATTCTATTTGAATTATTTCTCTAGATTTAACATCTTCATCTATACTTAGCGTTATCATAGATGTCGTCGACCAGCATTTTATATCAGTTTCAATATTTTTTCATAAAGACATAACATAGAGATCTCTTCATTCATATATTCAGGTACCTGAATCTCTCATAAGATTTTATGAAGTGTTATGTTACACGATCTTCTAGATCACTTGCTTCCTTTATTATGATCATTTTGATCATTTGCTCATCTTCTATATCGATAAGTTTATTTGAAACCAATTTGTCTATATGCTTTAAGCGTACCATAGACTTTGTCCTTTTAGGACTTATTTTAATAGCAGCATTTGCAGTGAGAATATAGTTACTTTCTTTGGATCAGCAAATGCGTCTGGCATGCTTTACTATATATTGCACATGAATTACCTTTATGAACTTCAAGTTCATATTATCTTATTCGAGGATCTATATGAACAAATAATAATTCATTCCACGTAATTTTTTCTCAATAGTTTATCATGTCTCATGAGTATAATGTATATCAAATTGATATATATATAACTTTGTTCTCATAAGCAATAGTTTAGCTATTAAGTGGAGACACTCAATAAATTATTTTGCTAAACCATCTGTGATGTAAACCAACTTATCAAGAAGAACTATCTTGAATAAAAAATCTAAATATTATGCTCTATCTTAAATTATTGAGCAAGTTACCTCGCAATACACCAGGTTGCGGATCAATAATAATTGCTCATGTTAAGTCCTAAAAGCTTCTACTTAATTGGTTAGAGTCTCGTGCTGATAACGTGTTATGAACAATAAAAGAACAAGAGCAATATTGCAGAGAAAGAGAGAGGGATTTCTTATTGAATTTTGGGATGAATTACAATGGAATAGAACCCTCTATTTATAGGGAGATGATGACTTAGCCACCAAGTAATAAACCCTAAAATCTCTCTAAATATGAACATTCACCATAAATAAAATTCTATTTATAACATCAACCGTATTCTTTATTTGTCATATCTTCTGATAAAAGAATCTTGCGTGAATGAGTCCCCGACCCAATGGCAGTGTTTTCGCTTATGAAGCATCGACTCGAACTCTACTTCGTTATCAATTCTTTTACCGGCATATTTCGCCAATAATCAAGAAATATATCCCAGGATGATACAAATCAAGAATGGCATAATTAAGATCCCACGTCCAGTTGGACCAAATCATTAGACAATCATTGCTCCTTGCAAGATGTTTCAAGGCAGAGACTTACATATGCCTCTTAAATGACTTTTCAGTTCTTAAATATCACAATCCTTTATTGAGATAACCTTCAAAACCATTAACACAATAGTAAGACCAATATTTGGAACTAGTTTCTTGGTCTGAGATAAGGCAATCACAATCACAAATTCTTTTCAAAACAGATTTCGTGCAATGACCCCTTTGACTAGAACCAGAGAGGCAAAGATGCAACCAAAATATTACTTCCAATTAGCACCCGCATAGTGTATAAAATTGTGTGGCAATTATCACTAGTTGTTATAATTGCCTTTTTCACTTCTAGTGACCACCCTTTTCTATGCTTTTGCTGCTGCTTTGATATGCTAGAAGGGCCGTTGATTAGAGCAACAAGAAATCACTGGCATGTGGCAGATGGAGTTAGTACAAGAGTCATTAGTCATGACTAGTATTTTAATAAGGTGACACCTTTCCACGTATTTTAAGAGTCACCTTGTGGCTTTTTGGACCATTTCATGGGCTGCCATGTGGGAGGTAGGGGTGGAGATTTTAAGTCTTTATCCATTATTAGGTGATGTTTCGTTAAATTAAGAATTATCTCAATTTATTTAAAATATTACTGAGTTTTAATATATTTTATATAATTTACTATTATGGTCTTGTGGTACCATATAAAATAAATATATGTACTAATATTTTATTAAAATATCCATGTAAAAATATATATATTATCTCAACTTTTAATTTTCCTAATCTCATATAAAGAGTAAAAAATTTCGTATGCTTAATTTTTAAAATGGTAAAAAAATAAAAAAAATATAATCTTCTTTCCTTGTGCGAAAATAATTTCTATCCTTCTACAAGAAAGAAAATTTAATTATAGTAAATATGTTGTTTTTTCCTTCAAGAGATATGAAAACAAATATGGTTAGAAAATCACGATAATCTTCTCAATTATTTTAATTTTTCTTCGGTATAAGTATAAATCGATTAACTTTCAATATTCTTTTCTAAAATAACATGTAAGGTTCGTACTATTATTAAGATATCTTTTTTTTTGTTATGTAAAACAATAATAACTTATAATATACATAAATAAAGACTATTTGAATGAGACTGTGTAAGTGTGTATGATGTGTGTACTAACTTCTGTCCTTTCTAAATAGATATTAGTCACTTATATATCCCTAGAATTGTATAACCTTTTCTGCTAGTCTAGTTCTTTTCATAAAATCATTTAAAAGGTTTAACCACACCAACTAATTTGCTTTAAAATCGAAATATGTTGCCCAGAGCATAACTTCATTAACATGTATTTATCATGATTTTTCTTTTGGGCTTATAAAAACTAAAATAAAATTACTCACGGCAATCACAAAGATTTTATGTTTGTTAAGCGCAATTTTTATTACAACAGCTTGTATAAATGCAGTGCTCACACAAGATTTTGCACTTATTCGAAAGTAGTAATAATAATAACTATATAAAAATATATTTTTTACAAACTATTTTACAAAAATATTTAACTTAAAATACCATATAAAAATATTTCTAACGGTATCAAAGTTGACAAACTTACGGGGTATAACAAAATATCTGCCCAATTTTCGTTTCCACCGCAACGATAACATTCGGTTTCTGCACCGTTTGCCTTTGGCTTCTCATCTTTCCCTTTCCAATTTTGGTGATTATTTTTCTTTGGGGGCTGATTAACACTAGGAAAATTTCTTTCTTATCCACGGCCACGGCCACGATCACGACCACGATCATTAATAGGGCCACAGCCTTTTCCACGCTTAGTATAATGGGAATATACTTCATCCACGTGATTTCTCACGAGCAAGTTGTTATTTCTTTCGGCCACAAGGAGAAGAGAAATCAACTCAGAGTACTTCTTGAAACATTTCTATCTGTACTGTTGTTGCAGGACCATATTGGAGGCATGAAACGTTGTAAACGTTTATTCAAGCATATCATAGTCAGTGATAGTATCTTCACAGAGTTTCAATTAAGAAGTAATTCTAAACATCGCAGTATTATATTCAGATGCAGACTTAAAGTCTTGGAGCCTCAGATGAGCCCAATTATATTGTGCTTGTGGAAGAGTGACCAACTATAAATTGTCATATCTTTCTTTTAAGTTATTCCACAAAAAAAGTGGATCTTTGACTGTAAGATATTCTATTTTCAACCTTTCATCAAGGCGATGGCGCAAGAAAAATCAAGGCCTTAGCACAGTCTTGGGTGGATGCTTTAGTTTTATCTTTAATGACATCTCCAAGACCCATTGTATCTAAATATATTTCAGCATCCAACACCCATGTCATATAGTTCTTGCCCGAAATTTCAAGGGCAACGTTCTTTTCATAATCTCAGTCATAATTAAAAAAGAGGAAAAAAGTTACACCTTAATCTTCCCAAAGAGCTTCTTGAGACGGTAGAGTCTTGTGCTGATAACGTGTAATGAAATAATAAAAGTAGAAGAACAGTATTGCAGAAAAAGAGAGAGTAACTCTAATTGAATTTTGGGAAGATTTACTGTGGGGTAAGACCCCTCTATTTATAGGAAAAAATTGACTTAGCCACAAAGTAAAACTCTCTAAAAGATAGACATTCACTTTAATTATAATTCTATTCATAACACTTTAGCTTTTATTTGTATATTTTAGTTTGTATTTTTAAATTAGCATACCACAAAGATTTTCTTTCTACTTATACATTTTCTTTAGGACTAAATAAGACTATAATTCCATTAGAGGTAAAAGGGATAGGGCGTGTGTATTTTAATTAAAACTGAGCCAAATTTGGCCCAAAATGTGAGCCCAATTCGGCCGTACCCGGTCCAATAAAAGGCCTGCTAAGACCTGGTCCAAGACGGCGTAGTTTCATTTTTAAACTATGTCGTTTCATTAAGTGAAACTAAGACCAAATCTTAGCCTTTCATCATACACTGATCCAATGGACCTTATTCAATATCCTCAAAGGTATATAAATCCCCTAAAATCAGAATTTTGCTTCATTTTACTTCAACCAAACCCTAGAACCCCTCTCATTTCCCCTTTCTCTGGCTGCCACACCACCCATCTCCACTGTGACTGCCGCCGCCCGCATCAGCAATGGTGGATCCAAATCACCTCAAAATTACACCATCTTCTTCCCCTCACCTCCCCCTTTTCATATCCAGACTCCAGTTCTCAAACTCCATCTCAAAATCCATAAATCCCACAAAAAACCAAAACCCTAGGCTTCTCTCTTTCCTCAAATTCGTGAGAATCGAGTCATCCCTTTTGCCCAACACATACATAGATGTAAAGAGTTAGACAAGAGCTATCATTTGGCATTAGTTTAGGCCCGATCTTCGGTGACTTGAATTTCGGCGAAGCTGCAGACCGACATCCACCACTAAACGTCCAACACCGCCGCTACTACCTCTCATTTTTGCCTCTGGCCTCGTGTAGGTTTCTATTATTGGTAATACCAAAGCTATTTTCCAGTTCATTGAAATTTATGATTTTGGTGTATATCAACAATAAAAGCATGCCCGAGCCCGAACCACTACCTATCGTGGGTACTCGATTTTGGTGAAATTCCTAATCTTTCTCTTTGTCTTAGATTTTCTGTTTTTCTTATTCGATTTGTTAGTTTATTTAAGTTTAAGTTCTGATAATGATTGATTCGCTACTTCGTATTGTATTGTTTCTGATTTCGACTCTCAGTTAGTTACTTCACTATAATACGTGTGTTGCCTAATCGTAGATTTTTATTTTTTTCCTTGAATTGATCATATCAGCATTAGTTTAATTAGCTAAGTTGGATGCTGAATTTTCTGTTTTTACATTGGTTTGAATTTGTTAGTTAGTTTGATATTAGTTTGTGAAGGCTGAAGGGTAAATGATGAAGTAGGGTACATGTTTGGTTTACTTCTTACTTTTTGGAGATTTTTACATGCTTGGTCCCTTTTTAAGAACTATTCTCATAAATGATAATAGGCTTTGTTTATTTCAAAAATAGCATAGTTTTTTTTTACCTTTTTAGCATTTTCACATTGATAACTCCATTAACTAAGGGATTCCTCTACATTAATACATTTTTAACAATATTTCATTTTTCCTCACTCTTCCATAATTTCTTTTTTCTCTTTCATAAATAACATTTACCCAAATATATCAAGATTCTGAAAGCAGAATATCTCAAAAATAATTTTCTCTGCACAATGAGAATTTCAATATTTTTTTCTTTTTTGACTTTTAAACTTTTTTCTGTACAATTTTATTTTAACTCAAAATGTATCTTTAATATATTTCAAGTATATTATATTGTGATAAATTACAACATAAATATTCCATCAATATGTCATACATATATATATATATATATATATATATATATATATATATATATATTGATATTATTCAAAGTATATTGCTAGCATATACTTTACATATAATTTAATTTAAAATATTAACATGCCACTAATATGTATATAGAAAAAAATAAATATGTCACATATACTATTTATATACTGATAATTTTATACAAATATTTATGTTATATTAGTGCAAAATATAAATGGCATATTAATAATATCTATTTAAATAAAAATAAGTGTATATATAACATACGCATATATACATAATTTTTCCTAAGAAATACATGATTTATAATATACCACAAACTTACATTATTTTATTTTTTCACAAAATATATGTATTTTATTTCATTGGAATATAGAGATATATAACTTTGCTAGGATTAAGTTGAATAAAATTGTCCATGTATAAAAAGAAAAAAATTTGTTATGGAATGGTTCACTGATATATATTTAAATATAAAGACGTATATAAACAACATATGCATATGTAGGTGAATTTTTCTAAAAATATATGATTTATAATGTATATATACCGCAAACATACATTATAATTTTTTCATAAAATATATGTATTTTATTTCATCAGAATATAAAGATGAATAATTTGCTACATTACATTATATAAAAAGGTCCATGTATGGAAAGAAAAAAATATGTTATGGAATGGCTTTGTTTCTAACGAAATCATAAAATATGTTATGGAATGGAGAGAAACAATAGGAAAATATTAAATACTAGGACTGCCTTTTTAAACAACTTGATTCTTGCTGATTTGAATTGAATTAAATATGCTATATATATAAATATTTTACTGTCATATTTGTTAATTATTAATTAATGCTAATCTTTTGTACTATTTTTTTAATAGTGTGCTATAAATGAAAGTAGCCCTACTTTTTATGAACTATTTGGAGTACAATACTTCAAATATTGTTTATAGTCGGTAAACATTTGTCTTTTGGACAGATTTTTGGCCAAAAAATCTGTTGTTTGAACAGTTTGAACCTATTTTTGGTGAAAAATATGTCCTTTAGACAGATAGGTAATAATTGAAGGTCTTCCCTTTATAAAGAGAGAGTGTTTCTTTCACTTTAAAAAAAACACACATGCTCTAACGTTTTTGTTTTTTTATAATCGTGGTTTCCGGGCATCGCTTTGCAAACCCGACTAGTTATACTTACTGGGATCCGTTGTTTCAATGCGGGTGTACGGTTAGTTCCACGGAGCCCTGAAGACGCGGCCGGTTTGTAATGCCCCCAGTAGCCCTGCGGGGACTCGAACTAACGACCTGAAGAACTTTGTCCTCAGACATTTACCAGCTGAGCTACACCTCAGGTCACTCTAACATTCACGTCATTAATATAGGGATAGAATTTAAAGGAATGATTTTTTTCCTTTCTTTGTTTCCTTTTTGTTTATGATTATTTCAATCTCATTTTTAAGAAGTTCTGTTCATTCAATTGCAAAGTGTCACAAACTGAGATGCTTTAAAAAATCAATTAATCACGCACTACTCATTTTGTTTTTTTTAATCACTTTGAATAATTTAAATATTTTTCTTAAGTAAAAATTGAGCAATCAGTCTAGAAAATTAAAAAGTTTTTTTTTTTAATTTCATAACATAGTCTCTCAAGTTAGATAATGTTTTTAGAATAAAATTTATAATAATCTAGCCAAGTCTCCTAAATAAAAACAATTTTTTTCTTATGAAGGTTGATCCTTTTTGGTATGCCAAATAATTTCAATAAAATTAGGTTTTATTTACTTATTTTATTTTAATAACTCAAACGCCTGAGTCACCTTAGTAATTAATTTAAACGCTGGGTAATTAGTAGACGCAGTTTAACACACCGAATCACTTGTGTAGCCTGATATTTAACATTCTATAAATTAATCTCATACCATGCCCATTAGTTTTAGTTGATTTTTAGTTAATCCTTTGCTGAAATCGCGAATTTGCTTGCGTAGTGGGCTAGTTGACTAATAATTTTCAAGTACTAATTTTTTGAAATGTAGTAATTTCTCAAAAGTATTACAAATAATTGATTGTCATGATTTCGGATTCGTTTGAGGGGTGCATTATGATAAGCTAATTAGTTTTGTTATTCGATCACGCATTTTGCTTGCGTAGTATGGTTATGACAACGTAATTTATCCAAATCATTCTTTTTAATAATCTAATAATCAAATAAAAGCGAACATAAGCAAACATGAAAATCAAATAAAGCACAGTTTATCCAAAAATTAATTTAATCTAATTTTAGTCAATAAAAGCGACCGTGCTAGAACCACGGGACTCGGGGAATACCTTACACCTTCTCCCCGGTAAACAGAATTCTTTACCCGAACTTTATTTTCGCAGACCAATAATAATAGAGTCAAACCTTCATTTGACTAAGGATTCAAATAAAAGGTGGTTTGGAACACCCAAAAAATAATTCCAAGTGGCGACTCTGCTACGAAGCCTACCGGCCAGAAAGTCCTTAAGAACAAGAAAGCCAACTAAAAGGCTAAGGCCACGCTAGGCCATTCTAAAACCTTCTATAGAATGCTAGCTTCTTGTAGCTTGTATGGCTGTCTCTTTGGCCGACCTAGGCAGCTTCCTAGGACTCTCTAGAGTCCTCTAAGATGCCACCACTCCTTTGTGCTTCCACGGCCTAACGTGTCTAAATAATAAAATAATTTCTACTCAAAGTTGTCATTGTAAGTGAAAAAACTCTTTAACCCATAATCCATAACACATTATATCTTCTTCGGGGGTAAAAAGGGGTGTGAGAGTTACGTCTTAACTTAATCAAGAAAAAAATTTCTCATACTATGCATCAGAGAACGGACAACATTACCTCCATAAACCGGAAATGGTACGCAGGGCCATGAATATGGTTAAAGCAATTCATATTCCAATGTAATCATTGCTTTTGGAAAGGACAAACTCACATGTTACTGTTAGTGCACCAACCAAAACCTGCAAAAACGAAGATACAAAGTTATTATTCAAACTCTTTTTGCTCCAATATAGAATAGATATTACTAGTAGTAATATAAGCTAACCATGGAATATGAAGAGTATGCAAAATCATTTGCTCCAAAGTTGACACCATCTAAAACAAACGCCAATAAGTTGATTGGTTGTGTACCAGCGACAAACTGGAGAAGGAGCACGAGGTAAAATGAACAGTTAAAGATAGTGAAACCAAAGAAGAACAAATTGAAACAAACATACAGTACTTCTCCCTCCGTTCCAATTTATATGAATCTGCTTGACTGGGCGCGCAGTTTAAGAAAAAATGAAGACTTTTAGAATTTGTGCTAAATGAGTCAAAAGAGGTTCAAAATATTTATGTGGTTATAAAAGCTTCTCATTAAAGGTAGAATCGGAAGTTAAAGCTAAATTGTTTCTAAATTTAAAAATGGATCATTCTTTTTGGAACGGACCAAAAAAGAAATAGGTTCACATAAATGGAAACGAAGGGAGTACTATTTATTGAACATATACCGAGATGGCAACGGTTATGAGACGGATAACATTTATACCCTTTAAAAAGACTCCTGAACCAAAATATAGACCAATACCAACGACCAAAGCAAGCCCCAATCCCAACACAAATCCCATCTGCAAATTGAAAACTCTATCAGTATTGGCAGGAATTCAGTTTGAAATTGGCGATGTCATCATCAATATCAACGATGCCCGCTTTGGCCTCCTCCAAGATTTTTTTGCTCATATGATACATAGCATACATCTTTTCAAAGACAAGAGAATCCCCTTTGGTGTTGGAGCTTTGCCTTAAGTCTGTCAACCTAGGCCAAAAGGCCATCTCTCTCGCAACGAGACTAGAATCAAGACCAAGGACTGGGGAAAAGTGAAGCTTGTTTTGATCCATGATTTTCTCGAATCTATCCTTCATCCGGTTCCGCTTCTCCTCGGTGGCATTAGCCTCCTCGGTTTTGGAGTTCAAGGCTGCCTCCAAATTATTTACTCGTTGACTCGCACTCGGCAGCAGCAAGAACAACATATTGAAGCTTAGCCCACTTAGCCCTAGCATCTTGGAGTTGTGCATAAAGTTGAGTGGCTTATTGGTTGTGGGCCATCACTTCCTGCTCACTTTGCTGCAACAGGCCTCAAGCTCTCTTGCGCCAACAGCCTTTACCTCCAACGTCAATAGGCACACAACAAGTTGATTCCTTTCGGTTAACAGTCGATCCCGTTCATACGTAAGTCTTTTTTAATTGAGAATCAAATCTCTGAAGGCTCTCAGAAGCAAGGAAATTGGCGTGCAAAAAAGTATATTGAAGTTAGAAGCTTGGTCATGACAAATAAGTAAAAAACAAGCAATAAGAGAGCAAGTACGATACCACTACCGTATTATGCATGGAATTATTCAACATGCACTCCGCTGAAAGGGAGTGTATTTTCTTCTTATCCTTCTCTGAAGTCAGCGGCTTCATGTAGTAGCAAGTTACACCGGCCTGGACAACAGATGACACTCATTGAAAACCTAGATAGTGACACTCCTCCTCTCTCGGAGATGCGGAGAAGGGGGAGAGTAATTGTGCTCCTATTTCCCGTGGTCGGGAGACTGGGGAGGAGAGGCACTCTTCTCTCGGGCATCCGTGGCTAGTGGAGGAGATGCAACAGATGCTGATGGTGAAGGTGAAGCTAGTGTAGAAGGGCATGAAGTTGTTGGTGTTGAAGCAGCTGCAACGGGAGCAACGTTGATTATTGGTTGCTCTTCAACCGAAGACAGAAGAGGCCCGGGTTTCAAACTTCTTGAACTCAAAACAGCAACGGGGACAGGACATTGGAATTTTGTATTATCTACCAGAGCAGTCTCACACAATAGTGCTTGGAACTCTTTATCGATCGATTCTAAAAGCTCTCCCTATTGAGCATTCGGTTGAGTTGATGTAGATCTTTGTCTCCATTGAATGGAAGCCTTTTCATCACTAACTTCCCCATGATAATCAATGACCAAAGTGTTTGTGGCCGGCTTAGTTATGGCATTCTTTATTTTCTTGTTTTTATCTCCAACCGAGGAAGAATGCCGCCTTTTTGGTTGCTTGTTCTGCAGCTAGAAACTCTGCGAGGAAGCACCTCACCGGTAGCAGATTCGAGGGCACCACTTCGAGTGAGAGAACTTTGCATCAATCTCGCAACCTCTGCATAGTAAGCCAAAATGTCCACTTCGAGATAGGTAACAGACCCTTGAGAGGTCCTGAATCAAGCAAAAGATGCAGCCTGCAGGTAGTAAAATTATTCATGTTCATACAAAGGCATAAGAAAGAAAGACTCAGTTTACCATGGTTCTTGGCCTTCCACCTGTATTTTTGAGCTATCTCCTTCCACCGCTGGGTTTCTGGTTGTCACTCCCCAAGCCTGGATGGGCCACGACGGGCACTCAGTACCTTACTCAATCGAGTACCAACATAACGTATCTTTTCATATCATACTATCATAGATAATTGAGCCAGAAGGCTGCCGTGGGATAAGTAGAATATAACATGTGATACTAACTTATACATAAGGCATACGAGCCTATAAGGCCAAAATAACCATTTGTACACTGAACATAGGACGCCAAAGCCATATAATCTTTTACGTATATGACATTTGTCTACAAGCCTCTAATAATAAAAAATTTTCATAAAGATCGTGACAGAGTCCCACCATAACAAACAATGCACATCTAAATCATACTAATGGAACAAGTAACTCCGAAGCAAATAGAACGCACCAACATCTTCCGCTGAGCTGATAGCCTACTTGGAGGGCTCTCGGCTTATTTATAGGGACATGAAGGCATGAAATATAACGTCCCCAGGCAAAAGGAATGTCAGTATAAATAATGTATCGAGTATATAAGGAATGAAAATTAATAAATAATAGACATGAGAGAAACATGGGGTAAAACACTCGACATGTAAATCTGAATGACTCTGTGAATCACTAATATCTATATCGCCATGCATATGCGTATAAATATCATGTCGTACATAGATACATGTGTTCATAATATCATCAAGCCTCTGAAGGCATCCCATCATATCATCACAGTCACTGTGTGTAGTTCATCAACATATACCAGTTGATCAGGTGGTGGTGCATATATAACGTTGTAACCATTTTCCATATCCCATATACACATATACGCATATACAAAGCCATCTGGTAAGGGGTCAATGTATATGAATGCAATGCATGAGAAGTATATCAATAAAATCTCTTGGAGTGTCATAAGACCATTATGCCTTTGAATAATATCATGAAGTAAACTTTTTAAACTTACGTATTTTTCTGAGACCCATGACAGATGATTGAATAATATGACACATGGAGAGTCAAGAACTTATGCATCTCTAACATTTCTATGAATATACTCATTTATGGAAATTGTGCATTTGTTCATTTCATTTCTGTTGTATAGATCATGTCAAAAGAAAGAAGTGATAGCCTTAACATACCTGGAGTAGGGCAAAATCCGTATGATATTCTTAGAAAAGGTTTCACCCCAATATGAGTTGAGGCAACATACAGACTACCCAATAGCATAAATATCAACTTTGCAAAGCGTAGAATACTCTTCATTTTTTTCATTCAATTGATACATAGAGTGAAACAAGTACTTCCCTTTACTTATTAGGAATACAAGAGAGACAATGGAATTACTTTGTTTGTTAGTAAATATCAAAAGTAGGAGCTTAAGACTTCAATTAAGAGATTTTAGCAAAAGTCACTGGCTTTTGCGTGAAGATTCAAAGAATTATTCCAATCATGGTAGTCCATTTAAGTATGTTCACCTAATCGAAATTGAGTTTTCTTGAGATTAATACTCTATGTTGCCACCTAATCCAAATTGATCAAGAGTCATTTGATAGGTTAATGTCTTTCTACCATGTGGGGGGTGGGGAAGGGTTTTAATCTTATGCCATAACCAATTAATTAATTAGGTATGTTTACCGTGAAAATGGTGATAACAATTAGATTTGTAAAATAGGATTCTAAAAATACGTGATCTATTTTTATGCTAGTTGTTAGAGCAGTTAATGCTATGATTATGAAGTTTAACGAATAAATACAAGCTAAAGAGAGGCAGTAATCAAACCGAGGGTCTTGCAGCCCGAGCTTCAAACTGGTCGATGTAGGGCCTTGGGATCAATATCTAGCTCGATCTCAAGCTACCAGGGGTAGTTGGAAATGGGATAACAATTAAGATATGATCGAACAAGGCTCTTTATGGCCAAGACCAAGCGATGAATGAATAACAAGTAAGAAAGTGATAAATTCTAACGTGGCCTCGAGCAAGTAAGTTAGAGAGAATAATAGATAGAGATATTATTGATATTGTATATAGTAGTTGGAGCTATGCCTTACAGGATTTTAATGACTCCCCTTTTATAAGAGGAGGGAGCCCAAACTTAGTACAAGATACGTTGAGTGATCAAAGAAACGGGATGGGACAGATAACCAGCTTCATGACGTATGCGTGGGCCAATGTTGGGCTACCCAAATAGACTTAATCAACTCCAGGTGCATTCTTCAGAAGTTTCCCGTGTTCGTCGGGGTTTCGGCCGATGTTATCCTCGGTAGGGTATCGACAGATCTTGAGGGAAGAGACCGGCTCGAGGACCCGAGCCTTCCGGGCGACCTACTGAAGCAATTTATCAATGAGAAATTGGTTCTCTGATTTCACCTTACACAAATAGTCTCTGCATTTCTTAGAGGAAGCGATAAGAAATGATTTTGACACCCCATTTTACGAGCACCCGTAATGGCGTCGTGTTGATGGAGCATCCCCTTTCACAAGTGTTGAGGCGTTTCACCCTTTCGCTTCTTCAGGGTCATCCGATGTGTCGTGAATCCTCATTCTTCGGGGTCATAATATTGTCGTCGATTCAGCTTCCATGAACGCATTTATTAAGTCTGCTGTTCTACATTTTGAGAGCGATAATGGCGTCGTCGGTCACTTTATCCCCTATAAATAGGGCTTCTTATGATCAATTTCTCATCCAAGAATTCTTTGATATCCATCCTTTCCTCCTTTATTGCTATTTTTAGTCTTTGCCGTCTCGCCATGTTCGAGGCCCACGGCCTCAAGGTCTCATGTCAGCGTCATGCGAGCTATGGCTTAAATCTCGATCCTTCTTTGTTTGGATGAAGTTGTGTTGTTGTGATGCTATTATTGTTATTGTTGTTATTGATGTTGTTGTTGTCTCTGTTGGCTCGGGGCGAGGAAGCAGAGGACCAATTTTCTCAGACCCTGGGAGATACTTGGATTATGCACCATTGCTCGAGAGGGGGCTCGGATTATACACTGCTGCTTACCCTCCTTCCTAGGCTTGGCATGTTATACCCCCTTTGGATTCCTGGGGGTATGGTGACAGTCCCTACTGGCTGTTGCCTCCCTGGCTGAGGCAATGTCTGAAGAAGTGGCTTTACAATGGTAGTACCAATGGAGTTCGTACAAGCCGAATTTTTCACCCAGCCACTTCTTGTCTTCTTCTGGCTTCTCCTTCGTCATTTTGCTCTTCTCTCTCACTTTCCTCTTCTATATCCTTCCTTTTGAAGATTCCATTCCAGGAGCATCGAGATAAGGTCCCCGAGGGGATTGGACTTGGAAGCTATTGTCTTTGAGGTCACACGCCTAAGGAGATGATGCCGGAGATGCTGCACTTTGGGAATAAGCTAGATTTTTAGACTCTTGTTATATGTATACCCTTGAACTTCTTTATTTCTTTGTAAGGATACCCTTGCGGGCTTTTGTAATCATATGTAAGGCCCCCTCGAGGGCTGTTGTAAGCAAATATTTTCATGAATACAAAGATATTTCCTTGACTCTCGCCTTTGATACTTGCTGTATTTCTTTATGTTTGTAGCAGCTCTGAATGCACGATCCTATTTTGTCGTTGCTAACACTAAACCCAGATGCGAGTATTCCTTCCAACCTTCGGTTGATAGAAACAGCTTCGTGCAGGGGCCTTTAGCGGTTCCTCGGACCGAGCCGTACAAGGCCAATAACCTCGGGCAGCTGCGACCCTGACTTCGCATGGAAACGAGGATAATGTTGTTGGGCCTTGTAATAAACTTTGAGAAGAAATTTGCTCAGGGACTCGTGGATGGGGGATGCTGGTAATTTCCTGAATGCAGCTCCTGAGCGGAGGCTTCCTCGTACTCGGACTATCCTGGACAGCACCCGTAGTCCGGTTCGTATGGGTGTCATTCAAAAATGCTTATTTATTCACAGACTAGTTTCCCTTGATGAATATCTTCGAAGTTGCATGCCACCCTTATGTTGGTGAAGGCGTTGTTATCTCTCTGGAGTGCTGCCTTATTATGACGGAGGTCTTCGAGATCGGGTATCGCCTTAAGGATAGAGATGGTGCTATTGGTTAGTGTCTTCAATCGGCCTCGAATCGTCTCCGCTCTTCCAATGTATGATATGAGGCTGCTTCTGCACTCTCAGGGTTATCTTATCTCACGCAGTTGCCATTTTTCGTGCCATGATTCTGGTATCAACACGCATGTACGTCTTTCTGCCCTTTAGTTTTTCAACTTTGCGAGTGCTATGGCAAAAATGACGGGATTAATCTGACAAGGGGGGAGAAGCTCCCCCTTCGATTTTTGGGGTCATCGGGGTCTGCTGACCTCGTGGTGCCAGTTGATCATACCCTTAATCGCTGTTGCCGGGGACTATAGAGACCAGGCATGGACAAGTCCATCTGTTGAGGTGTTAACCACTGGTGTTATACCTTAGGAACCCGTATTATTTTCTTGGAAAATGGAGCAAATACTCTTTAGGTGGCATGCCCCACACTTTGCTAGTTCTGCCTATGGTGAGAGCGAACTTAGTAGCTGTGTCTTATTCTGTCGTGTTTTTACAGGCGTTGTTAGATCGGATGGTCCCCCAGGGGTGAGGCTGTGCTCCTCTAGAGAGGGGGAGGAGTTGTACGCTTTCGAGTCAGGGAACGATGGTAATAAATGGGATATGCAATAGTAGTGCAACAGATCTTTTGGCGGGGCTAAATGGGTCTGTGTCTCCGGCGAGAAAACATCTTCTGAATCTGTTGTTCTTGAAGTTTATGATTTTGGAGCAGTGGTTCCTCTGAGTGATCATGCTTCAACCGAGGTAGGTTCATTCCAAGGCCGAGGGGGCTAGGCCAGCAGGAATGTGTTTCAGCCTTCATGGAAGTCCGCCGGGTTTACTTCGCGGTGAGCTTCAACACAGTACTTTCGCACTTCGTGTCTTCCCTTCCTTATCAAGTTTTCCCTTTGTAGGACTTTGATAGGCTCAGATTTGAGCTGCTCCGCCATGGAGCTAGACCTCGGAGAGCTCTAGATGAGGGTAAGTCCCTTAGGCTCCTTTGAGTTAATGCACTAGTGATATGGGGCGTACCAAAGCTCGAATTACGAGAGCTATTTGATGGGGCAGGTGGCCTCTCATAGTAAGCGCTTCGATTTTTTAACCTTTGAGGTTAGGCTTTTGCTTATTCTTTAGTTGCAGAAAAAAAGACAAAGGCTCAGGTGTACCTTAGGGGCGAAGCCAACCGAGTTAGGAATGCTTGCGGTGAATTGAGTGCTCAGGTGCAGGCTCAGGCTTCGGTTCGAGTGGATATGATCGCGAAGCTGGAGTCCAATCCCTCGAAGGTTTGGGTCAAAATAATTGGTGCTCGGACTAAAACAACATTGAGTCAGACCAAGGCTGATGAGGAAATGGTGATCCATTTGAAGGACGTCACTGATGTCCAATTTGAGTTGGAGAGGGCCCTTGATCGTGAGAAAAGGATCGAGGGATATGTTTGTTGTAGATCCCGAGGAGAGGTTCTTGAAGAGATCAGAGCCGGGGGTTTTTTCCTACTGGAAGAGTTTGTTTGAGCGAAGGAGAACGAGCGTGATGCTCGGTTTAATTCTTGCCGATGTTGTGGGGAGCAAAACTGGGGCTGGTAAGTCGTAGCCTTCTGGAGTGGAGCATAGATTTTGTCACTTTGTGCTTGCTATTTGCAGAGCATGTTTTTATATGGAAACTACACCTTTTGCGCTTGTAAAAGGAAAAGAAACTTGAAACTTTATCTCCATTGTATCTCCCTCCGTATTACTTTCGACCAGGCGGGCTTGTTTCGGAGTTCGTCAGGTAGGCCCGGGGGCTCTTGTATGCTCGGTAGATGCGGCCTTTAGTACAAGCTGGCGTTATAGCTCTTATGCTTTGCCTAGCTGTTTTGGGTTGACTCTCTAATTCAGGTTTTTGGCCCGAGCTTACTTGACCTTTAATCTCCTGCACCTGCACTGGCGGATGATGATGATTCTTATTCCTTGCCCTTGGGCATTTGTATTTCAACTATTTTGGGTTCAGTCTTCGAGTAGTGTCGCGACTTGAGCTTAATTCACCCTCAAGTTTTTGTTCCTTCACGAGTGGATGAAACTGGCTTTTATATGCCTCGGATCGAAGTGACTTTTAAGTGTGTGGCCTTGAGGCTCATTTTGCTGGCGACAATGGGACTTACGCTGTGCCCTTAGGCATGTGCAATTAACTATTTTGGATCCGGTCTCCAAATCGAGTTACGACTTGAGCTCATTTTAATCCTCAAGTTTTCAATTTTGAAGCTGGCGACAGTGGCTCGTACGTTGTTGATCGTTACGACCTTTTAGTGTGCCGGCCGGAGCCTCGTTTGGCTGGCTGCAATTTCTCTTATGCTTTTGCCTGTGGGCATATTGTAGGCTTTGTTTTCCTCTCATTAAGATCTTTTTGAAATAATTTTTCCTGACCCGTCGTCGGTTCGGGAAAAACCTCAATTTCAAGTCATTAGCGGCGATGCTCGAGCACCTCGGAAGGTTTAGCTCATAGGCCAAGTAGCTCGAAGCCTTGTGATTTGGAGCTAAGATGGTCGAAGCTCATTTTCCTATTGAGGGAAGCCTGTTTTAACCGGTTCTTTTCAAAGTACATTCTAAGTAATGGCCTGCAATTTTGTTAGCGACGGTTGGGCGTCCCCAAGTCGCATTAATCTGGCTGGTGTAGCCATTTTGACCGTAGACATATGCGTTTGGCTGGAGCTATTTTTTATCCCGAGTGATAGTTTAGGCATCTTCACCAAGGGTATGCCCTTTTGGGATTTTATAAATGCGATGTATAGCCTAAACTTCGGGATTAAGTATTATGCCTGCAGTAAGGTCTTACAAAATTTTCATGTCTGTTGAGGTCTTATAGTTTGTCATGCCTATTGAGGTCTTACAGTTTGTTATGCATGTTGATGTCTTACAATTTGTCATGCCTTTTGAGGTCTTACAGTTTGTCATGCCTGTTGAGGTCTTACAGTTTTTGTTGCTATGTAAAATAGATCTGGTTATATCGAGTCTGCCCGCTCGGGGTCTTACGGCCTCTGGTTTTTCAGTGTATGGTGATTGACGACAGTCTTCGAGTCATCAAGTTTGCTTAGGCTCAAAGGTCGTTATTCGTGAGCTTGGAGTTGCCTTGTTGGGGCCTTATGAGCCTAGAGTTCCGACCCTGGGGTCGTGCGGGTGTCAAATTGTTGAAGCTAAGTCTTGAGTATTTTGGGACGCATTCGGTAGAGGGGCCCCTACCGTGAGCATGCTGTAATTTTCTTTTTTTGGAGTACGAGATGCTGAAAGATATTCTTTTATTGCTTGGCATAAGTACATGTCATTTGTTTGTTGTGAGCTCGGCCCGCACGGGAGCGGCTCCTTGGATCGTTTGGTCCGATAAATGATTTTCTATTGAAAGTCAGTCTGTCACTCCCTATCCCTTACGAGTGGACATCGCTTTCAAGGGGGTGCCCTTCATCGTTTGATTGCAAAAGAAGGCCTGTGATCTTGTTGGATCCTGCTTACGGGTACGTCGCTCCATTGAGAAACTTGTTGGCGATGCCTCGGGATTAATTTGTTATAATCGCTAGAGGTGCAAATGCGGTATGGATTTCTACTTCATTATCTCAAGTTGGGTCGAGGGTGAGGCCTAATTTGCCCTTTGGTTTATTTGAGGCTGAAGGTACGAACGTTGGTACCATATCGTGTATTGCAAACATTTCCCTTGACACATGATGTTCCCCGTAGACGATTTTAATCCCGTCCTTTGTTGGGAATTTTATCATCTGGTGAAGGGTAGATGGCACTGCTCTCATGCAGTGTATCCACGGCCGCTAAAATAAGGTGTTATACCTCATGTCTCCCTCGATAACATAGAATTTGGTGTCTTGGGTCGTGCCAGCCACGGTAGTCAAGAGGGTGATTTCCCCTTTCATTGTTTCGCTTGCCATTTTGAATCCGTTGAGGACCCGAGTGGATGGCACAATTTGGTTGAGCAATCTAAGCTACTTTATTACCCTCGACCTGAAAATATTGGTCGTGCTACTTGGATCCATGAGTATATGTTTTATTTCAAAATAATTTGCAAGGAAAGAGATTACCAGTGCATCATTATGGGGTTAAGACAGGGTCTCGGTGTCCTTTTCGCTGAACGTGAGGGCATCTTCGGGGATACATCCCTGAGTCCATTTTCTCTGGTGATGGATATTTTTGTTCTTCTCATTACAGGTTCCTGCAGGGCATCGGCACCCCCCATGATCATGTAGATGACATGTTGCGACTCATTTGCCTCATTCTTCTTGGTTGCCTCCCTTTCTCGGAACTAGTTTTTGGCTCAATCGCTAAGGAATTCCCGGAGATATCCTTTGTTAAGCAGCAAAGCAACCTTATCTCATAATTGATAACAATCCTCAATCCTATGGTCGTGCGTGTTGTGAAACTCGCATACTAGGCTGTAATTCCTCTGCAAAGGATCTGACTGTATCAGTTTGGGCCACTTGGCGTCTCTGATCTTACTGATAGCGAATACGATATCTGACACATCAACGTTGAAGTTGTATTCTGACAGGTGGGGTGCACCTGTTGGCACTACGTTTCGTCGAACCTGGTTCTGTTGATGAGCCCTCGAGGGTCCTGTCCTTGATCCATCCTCCGATCATTGCGAGGTAGTTTGCACCTCAGGGCGTTCCTCCTATCCTTGAGGTATGTCTAATACCTTTCTTTGTTTGGTTTTGGTTCCTTTTCTAGGAACCTGGTTGGGTATATTGAGCCTGAAGGGGCTCCCAACTGGTCATCCTCGGGTCTGATCTTCGACTGGTACCGATTGTCGACGTCTGACTAGGTCATGGCTATATACTCGATCAGGTTCTATTTTAGCTGTTTTGAAGCCACCGAGCTTCGTTCGTTCAGGACTTAGGTGAAGGCTTGCACTACCCGGTCATCGGAGACCGGCGGTAGCTCCATCCGTTCCATCTAAAAGTGAGAAACAAATTCCAGCAGCATCCTGTTTTCTCTTTGCTTGATTTTGAAAATGTTGGATTTCCTTATTGATACCTTGATGGCTCTGGCATGTGCCTTTACGAAGGAGTCTGCTTGCATGGCGAATGAATCTATTGAATTAGGATCCAAGTTGTGATATTTCCAGAATTGTTTTTGCAATACGGACTCGATTTTGTCATTCTTTATATCGTTGCCTTTTATTACGCAGGTGTACGTAGTAACGTGTTCATTAGGGTTGGTGGTACCATTGTACTTAGGGACTTCCGGCATTCTAACTTATTTGGAATGGGCTTCGGGGCCGCTTCCTCGGGGACGGCCTTTGTATGAACTTCTTCTAATCCACGTCCTTAAGGACCGGGAGCGCACCTGGGATCTGATCGACCATAGAGTTGTAGGTCTCGACCTTCTTGTTGTTGGCTGCTATCATTTTCTCACCTGATTTGATCCTTTTGGTGAGGTCCTCAAGCATCTTTACTATGGCAGGGTCGGCTACCAATCCGTTATTTCTTGATTTCTCGAGTACTTGTTCGGTGGGGAAAGTTGTTTCCGGCGTTGCTGTGCTAGGATTCTTTGTATGACTTGGTAACTAAGCGATGGCCAACTCTTGTGCCTGCAACATTTAAAAAATAACATGAAGAATAACTTTATGTTCTTCTCGGGCAGGGGTTCTTTGGGCTTCCTGTCAGTCGCTATGCCATATGCTCCTGTTGGTGTGTGAGGTTTCGTGAACCTGTTGTGCGTCCTGTGAATCCATGTCTTCTAGAATTGGTCCAGGCGCTTTATCGGCATCCTGTGGTGGCGCCCCGACAGCCAGAACAGCCACATCATTTTCCCTGTGGTTTTCGAGGTTGTCGTTCTCGATTATATTTACGGAGCCAGACATTTTGACCTGAAATCAAAGATCTTGAGCAAGAAAAAACATGAAAGATAACTTGTGTTTGTGTAATGAAATGAGCAAGAAAATAATCACTATTATTTTTAGCCCCACGGTGGGCGCCAAACTGTTTATCATGAAAATGGTAATAACAATTAGATTTGTAAAATAGGATTCTAAAAATACGTGATATATTTTTATGCTAGTTGTTAGAGCAGTTGATTCTAAGAGTATGAAGTTTAACGAAGAAATACGAGCTAAAGCGGGGCAGTAATCAAACCGAGGGGCTTGCAGCCCGAGCTTCAAATTGGTCGATGTAGGGCCTTGGGGTCGATATCCGGCTTGATCTCAAGCTATCGAAGGTAGTTGGAAATGGGATAATAGTTAAGATATGATCTAACGAGGCTCTTTATGGCCAAGACCAAGCGATAAATGAAGAACAAGTAAGAAAGTGATAAATGCTAGTGTGGCCTCGAGCGAGTAAGTTAGAGAGAAAAAGAGAGAGAGATATTATGATATTGTGTAGAGTAGTTGGAGCTCTACCTTACAGATTGTTAACGACTCCCCTTTTATAAGAGGAGGGAGCCCAAACTTAGTACAAGATATGTTTGGTGATAAAGGAAAAGGGATGGGACAAATAACTAGCTTCATGACGTTTGCGTGGGCCAATATTGGGCTGCCCAAATAGACTTAATCAACTCCGGATGCATTCTTCGGAAGCTTCCCGTACTCGTCGGGGTTTCGGCCGATGTTATCCTTAGCAGGGTATCGACAGATCTTGAGGGAAGTGACTGGCTTGAGGTCCCAAGCCTCCGGGGCAACCCACTAAAGCAATTTGTCAATGAGAAATAGGTCCTCCGATTTCACTGTGCACAGATAGTCTCTGCATTTCTTAGAGGGAAGCGATAAGAAATGATTTTGACACCCCACTTCACAGGCTCCCGTAATGACGTAGCGTTGATGGCATAGCCTCTTTGACAAGTGCCGAGGCATTTCACCATTTCGCTTCTTCAGGGTCATCCGATTTGTCGTGACTCCTCATTATTTAGGGTCATAATATTATCGTCGATTCAGCTTCCATGAATGCATTGATTGCTCCTGTTGTTACGCTTTTCGAGAGCAATAATGGCTCCATCAGTTACTTTGCGCCCCCTCCCCCCAATATAAATGGGGCTTCTTGTGATCGGTTTCTCATCCAAACATTCTTTGATATCCATCCTTTCCTCCTTTCTTGCTATTTTTAGTCTTTGTCATCTCGCTATGTTCAAGGCCTACGACCTTAAGGTCTCATGTCAGCATCATGTGCGCTATGGCCTAATTCTCGATCCTTCTCTATTTGGACGAAGTTGTGCTGCTATGATGCTATTGTTGTTGTAACTTGTGATCAAATTCCTTCCAATCTCGTACCTTTTGCTACCTTCTATCATACAGCCTCTACGATACTGATCTTGTAAGTATACTATGCGACTCTTCTCTCTTTTTTCCTCCAGCTTTTAGCTAATCTCTAGGCCTTACTTTGTAAATATATACAAGGCTTAATAGGATACATCTCTGGGCATCTATAGGTGTACTGAAGTTATTCGCTCGGTACTTTGTAGAACTTGCGAATATGGCTATATCTTATTTCACAGACCTAGTTAGTCATTCGAATGACTTTACTGCATCTATGTAGGCTATACTATACTATAATCCTTACTTCAATTTATCATTACTTAGGTCTGTAAAACTCCAGGTTACTCTCGTTGCTTATCCTTAAGACAGATGGTCTAATCACGTCTCATACTGTTGAACTTTTATCCATCTATTGCTGATTTACCTCAATGTTGATTCATCATCTACCACTGATAACTTGATCTTTCATGTAACACCGCCGCTAGGTCTCGTGTCTCATCGGGGATATCTGGAGTAATTAGATTGATCCACCTAGGGGTGATACTATACTTCCATAACCGTACTTTATAGCATCCAATGTGACTCACCTTATATGGGTATTTTAGTTCCTTACAATTCATGAAATCTTCTTCCCCCCCCCAGATTATTGCTCAAGCAAAAGCCCAAACGTTATCCTTTATTTATCGCAATTACACATTCATTCTTCTACCAGGGAAGCATTCTATCTCTTCTAAATGATACTAGTTTTAGACCCCTTTGATTTCATTCAGGCTATATTGAGCTTTCTATGACTTAGAAGAGCCATCAGCTCCTTTGTTTTCACGGGCTTAATCTCGAGGACTTATCCATTTTCGTCAACTTCTCTGTTGCGTTTTTCTTATCCTTACTCTTGTCTTTCTAAAACCTTGTCGTTCTATCATACTTTAGTTTGCGATCGACTCCCTTATGATTTTCTGGAACATCAAGCGAGATATAACATCGTCTCTAACTCTTCTTTTACTCTCTAGTTAGACCTTTCGTTACTTATAAACTATAGGCTAGAAGGTATGCTACTGATGATGCTGCTATCATCCCTAGATACTAAATAAGCGCTTTTAGACTTTTACCTGAAGTATGGACCACTCCGATCCTTCTATACTTGACTACTTAATACATAGTTCACCTTTACCTTACTTATATTAAAATATCACCTTACATTCTTTTATCTTCCTTTCATAACCTCCCTTCCGAATAGGTATAAATCACATCTACCATTTGAAGCTCTATTATAATACTTGCACCTTTGGTGCCTATACAATCCGGTGGGAGCTCCATACTGACTTCTTATGAGGCTGGTACTTCTTTTAACTGGCTTTATCATAGAGCCGTTACAGAATATAGTTGTTGTGCTATATCTCTTGCACTTCTAATATTAAGGGTGATTCTTCTATGTTCTCAATCATGATTTCTATAAATTCTGGGTCTAATAATCAGACTCCTGATTTACTTCATTGATGTAACTCTTTAGTTTCCACCTTCTTCTGATCGGCCTTTATGTCGGCTTAAGTTATCTTCCGATCTGTGGTTCATGGTATTAGTTATTTTGTTTAGCCTTTCATAGGCGCTAAGGAATGTGCATGATACAATCCTTTAATAATTTAATCTCTCGTTTAAGACCTGGGCTCAGTTTTTTCTTTTAATGTATACCAGAATCTTATAGGGCTGTATGTGCTGCATGTATAAAACTCCTAAACCTTAAGTTAGTTCATAATGTAACCCACTTTGGATCATTGATCGAATAAATTTCTTTCGTTCCATCTTAGCTTTCTTTTAATGTAATCTATTATTTTTCCTGGTCTTTTTGCCCCCTTGTTGCGTCCATACTTAGCTTATCTTAGTGCCCACACATGCCAGAGTTTTTATACAATTCATATGATCTCGAATATTACTTTTAAATTTACTTCCCGTTCATTCGCCACGGTAGGTGCCACTTTCCTTTGGAGTGCTTACAACGTGGTTACAAGACTGTGGTTACACGACCATTTCCTCTTTAGGTCGTTGTGCTTAGGTTGAAGCCTTCTTTCTTATTTTCTCACCTAATCTTTCGTTGTAGTACTTAGGGAGAACCCTTGACTCTCATAAAGCTACGAGCTTATTACGGACCTTTTTATGTCATTTCTTGCCTATAATCATCCGTAGTTTCTTACCTCCGTGCCCTTGTGCTTGTAGGGTTGCTTCTAAACTGATAATTTGACTGCCTTCCTAGTGAAACTTTTTTTTATCCCCGTAACACTCATACAGTACCTTTAAACTATTTTGACTCTTATTTGAATATATCTCAAGTATTATAATGACATTACTACAAGGCTGAATTCTTCATGTTGGGGTTTACTACATTTATCTTGCATGATCTGCTAATTTGTCTGTAACTTCTTGTCTAGTCATGACTAGGCTCTTCCTGAATCAACTACTAAATACTTGTCAACCCATTCTCATATCCCTATTCTATGTAATATTTCTTGGGTTATTTGCTTGTCTTAACTTACCTCACATACTGGCTCCTTTTTCTATTAATAACATCCTGGGCAGGAATCTTACTTCCTTTTTCTGACGTCATGCTTACATGATGTTCTGGAATCATAGCATATCTGTAACATTTGGATAAGTGCAATTCATCCCTTGATCATTTTTATCACATTATTCCTTTATCATTCCATATTTCCCCCTTTAGGAGAGTACTAAGACTTGGGCTATGACGACCTGCCTATAGATTTTTTTTTCCTCTTCATCTTTGGCGTCCTTTCACATCAACAATGATCCTTACTCGCCTTGCGGTAATTTTTCTGAACTAAGGATTAAAAATTCCTCACTCATGATGGTGACACTTAGTGTAAATGGCATATACAGTCCCTTAAAGTTAACTCTGCTCATATTGCTTGCTTTAGTGTAACTGGCCATTCTCTGAATTCATCATGGATCTTCTTCTATTGTCCATTCTATTGTTACCTCTTCATCATTTTCTTTTCGATCAAAGAAACAGAAAAACAAGTAGAAGAAATCAGAGTGATGTGGAATAGAAGAAGCTAAAAGAGAGAAGAGAGATGAGGAAATATAAAGAGGAAAGAAGAATAGATACCTACAATAGAATTTGACAAAGTTTTGCCGGTCTTTGATTGTGCATGAAATCTGGTGAACTTTGAAATGAGCCAAAATTGATGCTAATCTATTGTTCTTAATAATAACAATCGATTGGCATAAATTCCAACTCGAAATCAACCTTAAATCTACTTGAAACTCAGAAAATGGGGCAGATTAGGGTTTTCAATTTCTTTTGGAATCAGATATGAAATTGGAACAAATAAGTGAGGATTTTGGAGGAACTCATGATGGATTATGAAAGATGGGTAGGTGGTGATTGTATGGTGTGAACTTGGGGTCGATTGGGTCACGCCGCTGGCCGGTGAGCTGAAAGGATTCCGGGGCGGCTCAATTTGAGTTTCTAGGGTGAGAGATAGGAAATTGGGAAATGAGAGGGGTCTGAAGGGTATGTGAGTGTAGTTAGGACAGTTTTATATGGGGATGGGGACTAGTTCCGAGCCGTTGGATCATAATGATCCAACGGTCATGATGAAAGGCCATAAAACAGGGTCGTTTGGCATGGGAGAGGAGTTGGACTGGGTATTTTGGGATTTAGGCTTAGGTCGGAACGAGTTTGGGGAGGTTTAAATAGTATTTGAGCTGGGGGAATGTCACGACCCAATTTCTAAATCCGGTCGTGATGGCGCCTCTCATGAAGACAACGCCTGCCAACTAACCCAAATTTGTCTCTTTAACAATTATTAAACATAAATGAATAGATAAATACAGCTTAACGACAATACTAACCAGTATTTACAACCCAACACAACCCGACCGGGGTGTCACAAGTCATGAACATCTAAAGAAACCTGAACACAGGTACAGGGCTAATAATATACAAAAAAATAAATTCTGGAAACTCTAAAGACAACGTCCGGTGCCGCGAACGCTGGCGGTCACCTTGCTCAACTACAATAACAAAATCCTCAATCAGCTCAAACCCGCTACCGGGTAACAAATACTTGCAACTACATGCGAGGTGCGGGGAGTAAAGTGAGTACTCCAACTCAGTGAATAATAAAAGTAAATAATAACTGAGCAGCAAAAATCACGTAAGGCACTCCTTCATGCTATAAAGAAAAGTACAACCCTTTGAGAAAACAGTAAAGCCGTGAAAATCCTTTAGAAATATCTGATTTAGTTAAAACCTCTTTTGAAAATATTCCTCTTCCAACAGTCAAGCATATGAATGCGAGATTAGATAATGCAAGTTAGAACACAAGTCAGCCCCTCGGGCACAGCACTCCACCAACAATTAACACGAGGGTATCTGGTAAACAGTGCAAGAAGTAGCATGGATGCCAATAATATGAGAGTGCTAAATGTCATGACACGTAGTACAAATAGGAACCAATGCATGAATGCAATGCAATGCACATGACCGCTGCGGTGCGCAGCCCGATCCGTTTGGGTACCCGCGCTCACTGTGGGGGTTCTGACTCAGGAAGTGTTCCTACAACCCAAGCGCAATATCAATATCACACCGCTGCGACGTGCAGCCCGATCCATCCTCAGTCCAGAATATGCATGTGAGCCACTAGGGCGATGTCAAGTAATAGTTCTCAACTCCAAACGTTAGAAATGTAGTTTAAGTTTTACAACCTTAGAAATATGACTGGACATTTGAAAACAGTGTTTAACTCAGGACTAGAATCATTTAACATGCTAAGTATCATGGAAACAGTGATAATAATCCCTAAAGGATTGAAATAATCAGCACGAAGCCCAAAACATGGCAATCAACCCAAATCATGACGATAACAAGTAGTTTCAGTCAAATACGTAGTAATTTCATCAATCGGGACGGACCAAGTCACAATCCCCAACGGTGCTCTACCCCACGCTCGCTATCCGGCGTGCAAGTCACCTCAACACAGCACTATGGTGTACAAATCCGGGGTTTCAAACCCTCAGGATATCATTTACGAGTATTACTCGAACCGGCAAAATATCTAGCTCGCAATGATTTTGCACCTCAACTCAGCCTCCACGCGCGTCGAATATAACCAAAATCAGAGCGAATACATCACACTATGCCAAGGGAACAATACCCAATCGAAAATAATCAAAATATAACAAAAATCTCGAAACTAGCAAAACCTGAGCCCCGGGTCCACTTCTCAAAAAATTACAAAACTCACATTACCGGATTCGTCGTCTCGCCACGAGTCTATAAATATCAAATTTACCAAAATCGGAGTCAATTTGCCCCTCCAAATACCATTTTTAACTTATAATTTCTCAAGCCCTAACTTACCCCATTTTTTATGAATTCCCACCAATTTGCATGTTACATCTAACATAATCTCGTGTATTTAGGACAAGGAACTTCCCTCTCATCATTCCCCCTCGAATCCCTCTTAAAAATCGCCTCAAAGCTTTCAAAGCTCGCTAAAAAATGGTGGAAAAATACATAACCCTCGCGGATGAAATATAATATAAAACCCTTTTGCCAACAGCGACTTTCGCTTCTGCGGTCCCGCTTCTGCTTATGCAGGACCGCTTCTACAGCCAAATTCCCTCTTATGCGGATTTTCATCAAAATCTACCTTCCGCTTTTGCGGCTCCACATCCGCTTCTGCGGATCAACTAAAGCCGCTTCTGCGACAAAATGTCCAATCCTGCGGACCAGCCTTTGCGAACCATGTTTCGCTTCTGTGGAACCACTCCACCAGGACAAGAACCGCTTTTTCGATCCCCCACCCGCTTCTGCGGAACCTTTTCTGCGGAACCGCTTCTGCAGTCCATTTCCGCAGAAGCGGAAATACCAGAAGATAGAAAAACTGAACCTGCAACACACTTCAAATCTCTCGTTTAACCACTCGAATTCACCCCGAGGCCCCTGGGATCTCAACCAAAAACACCAACATATCCCATAACATCATTCAAACTTGTTCCAATCATCAAAACACATCAAACAACGCTAAAACAATCAAATCACATCAGATTCAAGCCTAAGTTCTTCAAAAATTTCCGGAATGCACTTTCGATAAAAAACCCGACCAAACTATGTCCGAATGACCTAAAATTTTGCACACATAACCAAAATCACCTAACGAAGGTGTAGAAACTCTTGGAATTCCATTCCGACCCTCTGATCAAATTTCCATCCATCAACCGGAATTCGCCAAAATACTAACTTCGCCAATTCAAGCCTAATTCTACACCGGACCTCCAAACTAAATTCCGATCGCACTCCTAAGTCACAAATCACTTCCCGAAGCTAACCGAATCACCGGAAATCACATCCGAGCCCTATGAGTCATAAGTCAATGTCTGGTTGACTTTTCCAACTTAAGCCTTCCTTAAAGAGACTAAGCGTCTCATTTCTTATCAAAACCAATCCAGTTAAACTCTAACACACCAAATACTAATAATGAAATATGAAGAAGTATAAAATGGGAAAAACAGAGTAGTAACGCATGAGACGACGGGTCGGGTCATCTCATCCTCCCCAACTTAAACAAACGCTCGTCCTCAAGCGTACCCAGATTTGTCCTAGAAGCCAACCAATAGCTGAATGACCTTACAAAGCATATACCCGGGGTGATCCCATGTCACCCTATCTCGTATAGGTCCGACAACACAATATAGCTAAAATTTCACAGTCCATCTAAACCATAACCGTAGAACCACATTGCACTTCCCGAAATCATACACAAGATCAGAACCTCACATCTATACCCAGAATAAACCCGAACCAGCTGTAATAACCTATACATGAAACCTCAGGTGAAATCATATAATATACCACACAATCCAAACACTCGACACGATAGCCTCTATTCATAGCAGTTGTCCACAACAACCCAATACCGCTAGAAAACCTCTTATTAGCTAAAATATTATTCCAACACTTTCATATATACTGCCAATGATAAATAAAACACGCAATAGACCGTAACCATTTTTCAGATCAACCATTCATGAAGCCACTTTCCATTTGACTAATACCACGACAGCCAAACTTCGATATTATCCTTCTAACAAGCTGATATCAAATCTGCTCATATTCATTAATGACTCTAACGATCACCTCGAATCCAACACACAATTATGGTGATATGACACCTCAATACAAGCCTAATCCACAACTTGCATAATACGCGTACCATTAAGAAATGATCTGAACATACTCAAATCATGACGAATGACTCAAACGGAAGAGTTGTACCTCAATCCCATCAATACCGTCACAACACAAAGCTGAGAGCCCGTCTCTCATCATAGAAATAGAGTACCTGAATCCTCATCGAAAGGTCATAACTTCACTTGGCCTCGCCACAACGCGCGATCCTATCCAAACAATGTTACACATGAAGCACCTCAAGTCACCATGCTCAAAATGGACAGCCATGCACAGATTGATGATTGAAACCAAGCAATCCATTACACCTACGGTGAAACAAATAACACACGACATGCAACCCGATATGCCATAACCAATACTCCATACATCGAGCAACACTCAATTACTGTTCCCGCTCGACTCCCTTTCTGAATCCCTAATAGAACTGCACTACATATGCCCATATCCAACAAATCATAACGTCCCACAGCATAGAAAAGTAACTTACAGATCTCCTTAGATCACTAACAAGCTCAATAACAATTGAATCAACCTATCTCTCAACAATACAACTCGGGGCCAACCAAGCTAACTCAAGCTAAATACGTAGCCACATCAACCTGCCAATGAACTCAATACCAAGAAGCCTGAAGCTGCTCCTTCCATTACCATAACTCATGCCGGAGGCATACGATACGGTGTCCGGCACCAAATCAATACCGAAATCCACAACCTCGCCCGACGACATGTCCGGCCACAAGAAACACATCCAAAAAAGTCCCTCAATACCGGACCCGAATCAATGGTAGAAACCTCTGCACTGACATCTGCCACGAAGGCCCAATTAAGAGAAGCAATCCTTCCCAGTCGTCCACTGGTCTTTGGAATACAACCACTCTGCTAGAACATAATCCAATGCACCCGCCACGCAACCTGTGGCATTTTCCGACATAACCCATAGCACAATAGTCTAGAATAACCCAACACTGAGACAATCAATCTACACCCCAATATCATATCCAAAATCTAATATATCAAGCAAAGAAAGATCTACTCGGGCTTCCAAATCCCAATAGCCGCTAACAGTACCAATACACATGATCCACAACCACTATACAGTCTGAACCTGAGAACTCCCAGTCTCCAACTCCATATAGCACACAGATCACTGTACCTGATCCCAAATTCCGTAGTATGAATACATATTACACCTCGAGTACCCAATCATTCTACGAAAGATATTCTAAAATTCTCCTTCGCCATCAAACAAACTCAGATATCAGCAGTCGATTCAGCAAGAAAGTGCCGCAATACTACCGAAGTATCATCAGTTTAATCACATTACCCTTTTCCTGAGACGTATACTCTTGTAAAATCACTTCCAATTAGTAGTATCATTTCCTTGGTCATCTGATACTACCCGTAGCCTAAGAATTTTATGAACTTCTTTCCGGAACTGAACTGAAACCTCGCACACGCCAGTCTCAGTCCTCTACAACATATCGCATATACCATACCTTCCAAGGATAACATGAGAACTTTTATCTCCCTTCAGCGCCGCAGACATCGACGCACTCAACTAGTCAAGAACTTTCATTGATCCCATTTAGAAGAAAATCATTACACACTCCATGCTCTGCATATCCATAGAAAATATACATCTCCAAACCACGATGAAGCCCAACAAGAATTCTCTCCCAATTCCATTTGCACAGACTAAACTGTCAGGACTGAATCCTTCTAACTAGACCAAGCTAAACAAGCTGTCAGAACTCAAGAGCTTTGCTGCAAAATACATGCACGAACTCATTGCCTCTAACACACATAAAGAATTAATCATATCTTTACCATTTTGGTTCGGTCTACCATCAAACTATTTCGTCTATCTAATTTTCCCTTCTGATTCATCATCAACTTGATATCTCTACCTCGATGTATCATCACAATGCCTCATTCCAGGCTTACCACATGAGACTCGAACATAAGACCACACTGTCTAAGACCCATAGGCCACTGAATACTCTCTCAACTGATCCCAGGAATACCACATTCCAGAATACCTTACCCCGAAGAGCTTTCTGCGACTCTGAATTCGTTACCATTACTTTCCAGATACCGATACATAAGATCCCATAAGAAACAGAAAAATACCAGAAGTCTTGACCTTCCCCAATAAAAACGCAATCTCTAACCACAAACACAACCTTAAGACACCTGGTTATCTCATGTAAATCTTGGACACATTAAAACCATTCTCGAGAGTCATTCACTCTTATTTGAACTGCAATTACCTGATCAAACGGACATAACCACCCGTGCCTCACTAGCACTCTAACACCGCACTATATATAACCTCATTCAAATACAAACAGACGTCTTCCTGCTCCATGCACCGAGCATTCTTACCAACCATAGCTTTAAGACATCCCTTGATTCGTACACACCTACGGGGCAACATATAACCGTTGTAAAAATTTTGCATCACTCATGCCATCCTCGACTCAATTTCTGTAACCGGAACTGATCCGCCAGCATACCTCGAAACGGAACCAACATAGCACATAACCGTGCAGTCAGCTAATCAATAGCAACCTCCCCAACTTGGCTCGAAGCCATACATCAAGACACCCTTAACAATTCATAACACTTTTACTCTAATTACGCCACAATGAGATTAAACTAAATCATCTACAAATTTTGTGAAAACACAAATCATCCAGTACTGCAAACCTCGCATTCATCCCCACATCAACTGAGTCCATTCCTTTAAGCGACCCGAATTTTCAAATTTCAACACGTACCCTTCAATTACACATGAGATATTCTAACATACACATAAGGATCATACCACTTAAGAACACTCCGCAGGAGATAACCCACCTGCTTTGCCTCAATTTAGTATTTCAGCATGCCTTCCACCATCATATACGTTACACAGTCATTTAGTCTTCCTAGGTCTGAACTCATACCGCGAAATGTAATGCACTACCCTCCCCAACTAGGAGACACGAAAATATTCTTCACGCGCCCATATTCGGGCTACACATCGAATCACAATAGGAATCGAATACTTAACAGTTCATCTATTATCCAACAAACTTATTCGTCACTACCAAGTCATATAGATATATCTCGTAGTACTAACATACTCATCCCATGGATATCCAACATCCATTCTGGCTAATACGGACAATACCGAACATATAAGTTCAAAACACTTACTCACACAATCAGCACCTCGGTGCTCAAGCCATATGCAAAAATCTGGCCTCAAGTCCTCCAGACTGGCCCAACATCAAACTCACGGAGATCACATCTCACCCCTAGATCGGGGAATCACAAGCCATCAAGGCACATATAATACTGAGCGCCCATGTGCCCATACAGACGTGAGGAAGGAATTTCAAGAGTTATATTCCAAGCTGAATCAAGTACGCACGATAAGAAATCCAAGAATGGGAAGTTTTCCTAAAGGTTCTGCAACCTCTCTAGGATAAGTAAAGACGTCTCCGTACTGATCCGCGAGACTTTACTAAACCTGCTCATGACTCGTGAGACCTAGTAACCTAGGCTCTGATACCAACTTGTCACGATAGAATTTTGAAACCCGGTCGTGATGGCGTCTCTCGTGAAGACAAGGCCAGCCAACTAGCCCAAATCATCTCTTCAACAATTATTAAACATAAATGAATAGATAAATACAGGTTAACAACAATAATAACCAGTATTTACAACCCAACACAACCCGACCGGGGTATCATAAGTCACGAGCATCTAAAGAAACCTGAACACAGCTACAGGGCCAATAATATACAAAAAAATAAATTTTGGAAATGCTAAAAACAACGTCCGGTGCCGTAAACGCTGGCGGTCACCTTGCTCAGCTACAATAACAAAATCCTCAATCAGCTCAAACCCGCTACTGGGTAACAAATACCTGCAACTATACGCGAGGTGCAGGGAGTGAAGTGAGTACTCCAACACAGTAACTAATAAAAGTAAATAATAACTGAGCAGCAGAAATCACGTAAGGCACTCCATCATGCTATAAAAACAGTACAACCCTTTGAGAAAACAGTAAAGCCGCGAAAATCCTTTAGAAATATCTGATTCAGTTAAAACCTCTTTTGAAAATATTCCTCTTCCAACAGTCAAGCATATGAATGCGATATTAGATAGTGCAAGTCAGGACACAAGTCAGCCCCTCGGGTACAACACTCCACCAACAATTAACACTGGGGTATCTGGTAAATAGTGCAAGAAGTAGCATGGATGCCAATGATATGAGAGTGCTAAATGTCATGACACATAGTACAAACAGGAACCAATACATGAATGCAATGCAATGCAATGCACATGACCGATGCGGCGCGCAACCTGATCCATTTGGGTACCCGCGCTCACTGTAGGGGTTCAGACTCCGGAGGGGCTCCTACAGACCAAGTGCAATATCAATATCACACCGCTGCGGCGTGCAGTCCGATCCATCCTCAGGCCAGAATATGCATATGAGCCACTAGGGCGATGTCAAGTAATAGTTCTCAGCTCCAAACGTTAGAAATGTAGTTTAAGTTTTAAAACCTTAGAAATATGACTGGACATTTCAAAACAGTGTTTAACTCAGGAATGAAATCATTTAAAATGCTAAGTATCATGGAAACAATGATAATAATCCCTAAAGGATTCAAATAATCGGCATAAAGCCCAAAACATGGCAATCAGCCCAAATCATGACAATAATAAGTAGTTTCAGTCAAATACGTAGTAATTTCATCAATCAGAACGGACCAAGTCACAATCCCCAACAGTTCTCTACACCACACTCGCTATCTGGCGTGCAAGTCACCTTAACACATCACTATGATGTGCAAATCCCGGGTTTCTGTAAGGCCCCGAAAATTTTTTCGAGTAATTTAAGATTTTGTCGTGCCAAGGTAGGCTAAATTATTTTATTTCGTGTGCAAATAAGGATTTATGATATTATGGATATCAATTGGATACGGTAATAAGTGTATAAGTATTATTGTAAGTGACTTGGGGTCTACGGAGAGGTCTAAGTCTAAGCCAAGTTGGAAAATTGCATATTACACGAAATTTGTAAATGAGTGCGCAAAAGACCTCACTTTGAACGATCATATCTCCAGTTATATAAGGTTTTGTGTGAGTAACAACCTATCATATTAAATTCCTTTGAGTCTAATTTTTAACGCAACAAACCGTTTGTCATTTGGAGTTGTATACAGAAAGTTATGACCATTTTACTAGGCATATGTCACTAGCGCGCCCAGATGCGCGCCCGTGCTAAATGTGCGCGCCCAAAGACAGAACACTGGGCAAACTAGCGCGCCCAGATGCGCGTCCAGGTGCACGACCGCGCTAGTAGCAGGCCTCTAAATACCCAAATACCGGGTCTAGAGAGTTTCCAAGTCATTTTTGGGGTAAGGGCTCTCTCTCTCAAGGGGATTTCGTCCCAAACTTCATTCCTATGATCCAAGGTAAGGTTTTTGGAGTATTTTGAGTTGATTACTACTCCTAAACACTTATATTAACAAGGATGAATCTTGAAAATCCTTAGATTTCATTCAAATCCTTAAATTGAATCAAGAACACTACAAATTGGATTCTCAAGATTCCTACTACAAGAGGTATATCTACCATCTCTAGCTACTCTATAGTGATAATTCATGTATGATATACATATTTGAACTCATGGGGTAATGATTGAAATCCATAGGTGCCTAACCTAGGTTGTATTGGTATTGTAGAGATTGTGAGATGGGTTATTGAGGTATGATTCTTGGGTGTATTAGTATTTTGTATACATGCTTGTATAACTTAGGTTTATGGGAAGATTATTCAACATAAATAATTAAAGATTGGGTTAGGGAATGAAGGAAATCTCGTAAAAAGGATTTGAAATCAAGACGCTCATCTAGTATTTGATAAAATGCTCAAATGACCTAGAATTATGAATATCTTCCTAATTTGTGTTCAATTTTGCTATGTCTCAAAATAGATTGAAGTTGCTAGAATTTCCGGGATGTTGTAGTAATTAAAGGAAAGCTCAATAAAGGTATGTATGGCTAAAACTCCATCTTCTTAAAAATTGAGCTCCCATGGTGTCCCTGTGTATGTTATAAGTCCGGAATTTAATTTATGTAGTATTCATTATTTCAAAGGATTTGGGTGTTGCAAAAATATATGTGAAGGATGTACCTCAATGTGTTTAATATGTTATTCTTGGTAAATGAGGATATGTGAAAAATAAAAATGGGAATTATGTGCTAAAATGCCTAGACTTCAAGCCAAGTTTAAAGTGAGATTTTGATGCCAAACTGTGTGAGAAAACTAGTTGTGGTTGATCCTCCAAATTGTTCTTATGTGTACCAAATGTATTTGATTGATTGTGTCTAGTTGTTGGTAATGTACAAAGATGTTTGGAAGTGAAGTAAGTGACTATGTAAATGTGGTAAGATTGAACTTTGGATTCTTGTTGTTATTGGTACTTTACATGAGTTGGTGTTGTGATCCTATAATTGTGAAATATGCATTCCAATATGATCAAGGTGCTATTGTTGATAACTTAAAAGGGCGCAAGGAGCATGAATCCTGTATTAAAATGCTAAGACCTTAAATTGAGATTGAGTTGCATATCTTATGCCAAACTATGTGAAATCATCTATGTGTAGAGATGTTTGAAGTAATCAAATGAATTTGGGAAATAGAGTGTGACCAATGTGCCGAGAACTTAAAGTATAATTGTATAATGTCATGATTGAAAAAGAAGGATTCAAGAATAATTGGTGTAATTATTTGCTTATGCCTTTGATGTGTGTTTTTATTGCGGGTTGGTGTACCCCCTCTATTGATTTGGAAGAGCCCCTGGTGTTTAAAGTTCCATTGTCAATAAACTTGTGGTTCATGATCTCTGAGATATTGTATATGCCGAGGATTCATGGTTCCTCTCATGTGTACTTGACATCTTGAAATGAATG